>JALJCO010009351.1:0-27169 GCA_023101725.1 Atherinomorus stipes | reverse complement strand
ACTGCGGTCAAGCCAGCCGCCTCTCGTTTTCACGTAGTCAAGCCAGCCACTCTTAAATTTTGAGTGCGCTTCTGTCGTAGGCTTTACGGTATATGCACGGAAACCACTTCGTAGCATGAAACTACAGGTTGTTTCTCTGTTTTCTCTGAATAGATAGTTTTGTGAGGCAAAATTCCATCCCAACATTTTATATACAACTGTATATAAATCAGAATTGGTGTATGAGTAATCATTTAGAGTAAAAGATATATAAAAAATCTATTAAGACCTAAAATAAAAATAACTAATTGGTGTGGCCAGGTTGGGTAGTACTAAAACCTGACCTGGTTTGGGTTCAATAAGTCACATGACCTCAAAGGTATTGAGCAAAAATGCTAATATTTACAGTAAAAAATACATAAAAAATCAATAAAGACCTAAAATCAAAAACTAATTGGTGTATCTTGGCCAGGTTGGGTAGTACTATAATCGTGACATGGTTTGGGGTCAATAAGTCACATGACCTCAAAGGTATTGAGCAAAAATGCTAATATTTACAGTAAAAAATACATAAAAAATCTATAAAGACCTTTAATATAAAACTAATTAGTGTATCTTGGCCAGGTTGGGTAGTATTATTTATTCTGACATGGTTTGGGGTCAATAAATCACATGACCTCAAAGGTATTGAGCAAAAATGCTAATATTTACAGTAAAAAGTACATTAAAAACCTATAAAAACCTAAAATGACAAATTAATTGGTGTACCTTGGCCAGGTTGGGTAGTACTATAATCCTGACATGGTTTGGGTTCAATAAGTCACATGACCTCAAAGGTATTGAGCAAAAATGCTAATATTTACAGTAAAAAGTACATTAAAAATATATTAATACCGAAAATACATATAAATTGGTGTACCTTGGCCAGGTTGGGTAGTACTATAATCCTGACATGGTTTGGGGTCAATAAGTCACATGACCTCAAAGGTATTGAGCAAAAATGCTAATATTTACAGTAAAAAATACATAAAAAATCTATAAAGACCTTTAATATAAAACTAATTAGTGTATCTTGGCCAGGTTGGGTAGTATTATTATTCTGACATGGTTTGGGGTCAATAAATCACATGACCTCAAAGGTATTGAGCAAAAATGCTAATATTTACAGTAAAAAGTACATTAAAAACCTATAAAAACCTAAAATGACAAATTAATTGGTGTACCTTGGCCAGGTTGGGTAGTACTATAATCCTGACATGGTTTGGGTTCAATAAGTCACATGACCTCAAAGGTATTGAGCAAAAATGCTAATATTTACAGTAAAAGTACATTAAAAAATATATTAATACCGAAAATGACATATAAATTGGTGTACCTTGGCCAGGTTGGGTAGTACTATAATCCTGACATGGTTTGGGGTCAATAAGTCACATGACCTCAAAGGTATTGAGCAAAAATGCTAATATTTACAGTAAAAAATACATAAAAAATCTATAAAGACCTTTAATATAAAACTAATTAGTGTATCTTGGCCAGGTTGGGTAGTATTATTATTCTGACATGGTTTGGGGTCAATAAATCACATGACCTCAAAGGTATTGAGCAAAAATGCTAATATTTACAGTAAAAAGTACATTAAAAACCTATAAAAACCTAAAATGACAAATTAATTGGTGTACCTTGGCCAGGTTGGGTAGTACTATAATCCTGACATGGTTTGGGTTCAATAAGTCACATGACCTCAAAGGTATTGAGCAAAAATGCTAATATTTACAGTAAAAAGTACATTAAAAATATATTAATACCGAAAATGACATATAAATTGGTGTACCTTGGCCAGGTTGGGTAGTACTATAATCCTGACATGGTTTGGGGTCAATAGGTCATATGACCTCAAAGGTATTGAGCAAAAATGCTAATATTTACAATAAAAAATGCATTAAAAATATATAAAGACCTAAAATTAAAAAATTAATTGGTGTACCTGTGCCTGGTTGGGTAGTACGAAAATCCTGATATAAAGACCTAAAATCAAGCACAAATTGGTGTATGTTGACCTGCTTGGTCAGTACTATAAACCTGACCTTGTTTTTGGTCAATAGGTCACATGACCTCAAAGCTATTGAGCAAAATTGCTCATATTTACAGCAAAAAATGCAATAAAATCTATAAAGACCTATGTTGTAGCCTAGTACTCAGTTTTTAACACTGTTGGTCAGACGACCTCAAATTGTCCAGCAGTTTCCTTCAGTGTTGCCAAGTTCCCTTGTTATCATAACAAGGGGACTTGGCAACACTGAAAGCAACTGCTTGATGAGCAACTTTTCCTTCATTATGTAGCTTTGGAAGATCGTTGTGGGTTGCATGTTTTGCAGCTTGTTTTGTCAATTGGACACTTTGTTAAAAAAAAATCTCTCCATTCTCTATCATCTGTGCACTATTAAACAAAACACCACTTAATTTTTTATTTTTGGTCTTTATAGATTTTTAATGTATTTTTCACTGTAAATATTAGCATTTTTGCTCAATACCTTTGAGGTCATGTGACCTATTGACCCCAAACCATGTCAGGATTATAGTACTACCCAACCTGGCCAAGATACACCAATTAATTTTTTTTTATTTTAGGTCTTTATATATTTTTAATGTATTTTTTACTGTAAATATTAGCATTTTTGCTCAATACCTTTGAGGTCAAATGTCCTATTGACCCCAAACCATGTCAGGATTATAGTACTACCCAAACCTGGCCAAGGTACACCAATTTTTATGTCATTTTCGGTATTTATAGATTTTTAATGTATTTTTTACTGTAAATATTAGCATTTTGCTCAATACCTTTGAGGTTATATGACCTATTGACCCCAAACCAGGTCAGGATTATAGTACTACCCAACCTGGCCAAGGTACACCAATTTATATGTCATTTTCTGTATTAATAGATTTTTAATGTATTTTTTACTGTAAATATTAGCATTTTTGCTCAATACTTTTGAGGTCATGTGACTTATTGACCCTAAACCATGTCAGGATTATAGTACTACCCAACCTGGCTAAGATACACCAATTAGTTTTTGATTTTAGGTCTTTATTGATTTCTAATGTATTTTTTACCGTAAATATTAGCATTTTTGCTCAATACCTTTGAGGTCATGTGACCTATTGACCCCAAACCATGTCAGGATTACAGTACTACTCAAGCTGGCCAAGATACACCAATTTTTATGTCATTTTCGGTATTTATAGATTTTTAATGTATTTTTTACTGTAAATATTAGCATTTTTGCTCAATACCTTGAGGTCAAATGTCCTATTGACCCCAAACCATGTCAGGATTATAGTACTACCCAAACCTGGCCAAGGTACACCAATTTTTATGTCATTTTCGGTATTTATAGATTTTTAATGTATTTTTTACTGTAAATATTAGCATTTTGCTCAATACCTTTGAGGTTATATGACCTATTGACCCCAAACCAGGTCAGGATTATAGTACTACCCAACCTGGCCAAGGTACACCAATTTATATGTCATTTTCTGTATTAATAGATTTTTAATGTATTTTTTACTGTAAGTATTAGCATTTGCTCAATACTTTTGAGGTCATGTGACTTATTGACCCTAAACCATGTCAGGATTATAGTACTACCCAACCTGGCCAAGGTACATCAATTTATATGTCATCGCCTGTATTAATAGATTTTCAATGTATTTTTTACTGTAAATATTAGCATTTGCTCAATACTTTTGAGGTCATGTGACTTATTGACCCTAAACCATGTCAGGATTATAGTACTACCCAACCTGGCCAAGGTACACCAATTAATTTTTGATTTTAGGTCTTTATTGATTTCTAATGTATTTTTTACCGTAAATATTAGCATTTTTGCTCAATACCTTTGAGGTTATATGACCTATTGACCCCAAACCAGGTCAGGATTATAGTACTACCCAACCTGGCCAAGGTACACCAATTTATGTGTCATTTTCGGTATTAATAGATTTTTTATGTATTTTTTACTGTAAATATTAGCATTTTTGCTCAATACCTTTGAGGTCATGTGACTTATTGACCCCAAACCATGTCACGATTATGGCACTACTCAAGCTGGCCAAGATACACCAATCAGTTTTTGATTTTAGGTCTTTATTGATTTTTAATGTATTTTTTACTGTAAATATTAGCATTTTACTCAATACCTTTGAGGTCATGTGACCTATTGACCCCAAACCATGTCAGGATTACAGTTCTACCAAACCCGGCACCGGTACACCAATTAATTTTTTTTTATTTTACGTCTTTTTTATATTTTTAATGTATTTTTTACTGTAAATATTAGCATTTTTGCTCAATACCTTTGAGGTCATGTGACTTATTGACCCTAAACCATGTCACGATTATAGTACTACCCAACCTGGCCAAGATACACCAATTAGTTTTTGATTTTAGGTCTTTATTGATTTTTTATGTATCTTTTTACTGTAAATATTAGCATTTTTGCTCAATACCTTTGAGGTCATGTGACTTATTGAACCCAAACCAGGTCAGGGTTTTAGTACTACCCAACCTGGCCAAGGTACACCAATTAGTTATTTTTATTTTAGGTCTTAATAGATTTTTAATACATCTTTTTCTCTAAATGATTACTCATACACCAATTCTGATATATATACAGTTGTATATAAAATGTTGGGATGGAATTTTGCTGCACAAAACTATCTATTCAGAGAAAACAGAGAAACAACCTGTAGTTCCATGCTACGTAGTGGTTTCTGTGCATATACCGTAAAGCCTACGACAGAAGCGCACTCAAAATTTAAGAGCGGCTGGCTTGACTACGTGAAAACGAGAGGCGGCTGGCTTGACCGCAGTCTTTTACTTTCCGTTTACATGGATATAACTTTGTACTTCGTCATGAGCCTATTTTTGTTATTGTGTAATCTATTTATTCAGTGAAGGTTTTTCATTTGGAATTCAATATGTTTGACATTTCAACATTGAGCCGGCTGTTACACCGTTTTAATTCTCTTTCCCGACTTTGAACTGTTATGCAAAAAAGAGAAACAAATAAAAAAATATTAGGTTAATGCCTGCAGTGTTAACTGAAAGATAAAAATCTAATTAATGAATTGTTTCACACCAACATACCTCCAAATTTTCTTTTTGTTAAAGATTTTAATGGATTTAAACGAGCGGACACATTTAACAGCCTAATCAGTGATGTAGAAAAATGAAAGTTCACAGAGACTTTCCTGTTGTCTTATGTTAAGTGAAAAATGAGATTTATTTAATGAGGTGTTAGAGCTCTTTCTCTGGAGCAGGAAAAGATGCAAATGAGATTATTGATCAATAAGTGGGAAAAAACAAAACATGATTCGACTCTCGTCAACAAATGACATGATCTGGCGAATCACGCGCATGGGGGAAAATGACGTCATTCATTCATTTGGCAGCCCCCCTAGTTAAAACACCTTCCCGCGCGCATGCTTATTCCCGTTAGTGTGATGCCAGACTGTTATTTCCCCCGCTGTCTGTGAACACAGCACAACTTCGACGTTGTAAGTTTCACCGTTTTAATCACCTTCTTCATCTCCTGGTCGCGTGCTCATGGACGTAAACTGGGTCAACTGTTTGATCCAGTTTACGTCGCAGATCTGAACTTCAGCGACTCTGAATGAAGACTTTTTTCTTTCATCGGTGGTTTTTTTCGTCACCAGTGTTTCAGTCATTAATGCAAAATAAGTCCATGATGAAGTTTAGAAATGCAGATGAGGAGAAGAAATACGCACCCCAGAAAAACCTCCCAAAGGGTTTTTTTTTTTTTTTGATGCCGTGACGTTTCGGGCGTTCTTCTTTTATCCTATATTTCACTTTCATCCAGCACCCAGTCCTTACGATCTGTGATGTGCGTGATACCAATATTTACTTCTGTATGAACTTTAGAAATGCGACCGCGTGACTTCACAGCGTTCAGCTGTCACATGATTATTAAATGATGCAGTTATTATATCATGCGTGGGGGGGGGGGGTTACCTGTTACAGGTGCATGAACACCTGCTCTTTGAGCTCATTCATGCAGTCTGAGCTCACGTGAAGTAGAGGCTTTTAATGATGTAAAATGGAGATATGACGTTTGTACCCGACAGCAACAAAAGCAGTTAACTCCGTTTGTCCACAGTGGCATTTGTCTGTTTTTGCAAATGAACTCTTCATAATAACTATAAATAAAAATAATGCAGCAGGTTTCCCTGTTGGTCGTAAGAAGAGGCCAGTTTAAGGACATGGATAACGAGACGCTGGTGAAGATGATCTAATGCACAATGCCAGGCGCTGGACCTGCGTAATTGCCCCCCACCCCACGCAAAACTCAGTAAAAAATAGTGTCGTTAGTTTGTGCGACGTTACTGTTTATTTTCACTGAGTTTTCTGTGGGGTGGGGGCCAACTTCACGCAGCAAAGCAACCTCAGAGCAGCATCAGTCGCTGCGGTGTGGAGGAGCAGGAGATGATTTTAATTTAAAGGGGAATCTCAGTAACTTTTTTACCTCTATAAAACTTAGGTAAAGTTGGAAAGATATTCACAGATTCGGACTTCCGGGATCAATAACTCTGAGACGAAATGTTGTTGAAACACAAATGACACATCTTTCACGTCATAATAGCACAGACTACTCGCTACAAGAAGCAAAAAACGTTATTTTTTGTGAAAAACGAGCCGTCCTCCGAGCTGGATGAATAACATTGATCTCTATGAGCAGGCGGTAACCGAGCGAGTAGTTAGGGACCGTCTGCAAATGGCAATAAAAGAGCAAGACGCTGCGAACAAAAATCAATAACTCCACTGTTATACCGAACAGAGACTCCAAAATCACCACACGCACCTAGAGGCTCCTGGTGGTCATACTACAACAGCTGTTCTGGAGAAATGCAGTTTTATTTATTTTTTAATTTAAAAAAAAAATTATTAATCATTAATATCTTGCTATTCCAATCAATAACTCCACTGTTATTCAGTTCAGACACTCCAAAATCACCACACACACTAAGGGACTCCCGATGATCATCCTACAACAGCTGTTTTGGAATAATGCAACTTTATTTATTTTTTTTAAGTTTTTTTTATTGTTATTAGTCATTAATATCTTGCTATTTCAATCAATAACTCCACTGTTATAAAGTGCAGACACTCCAAAATCACCACACACACCAAGGGGATCCCGGTGGTCATACTACAACTCTTCCTCTGGTAAAATATTGTTAAATGTATTTTGGGGCATATTTTACAGCTAAATAACTAATATAATTGGCATTAACAATGACATTGTATCTTGTAGTACCACTGAACTCACAGTACACATAAACCATCTCCTTTTGATCATACTATAACACTGTCTTTTGTAAAATTTTCAGTGGATATTACCATTTGCCTCCACATAACTTCAATCATTTCCTAATTAGTGTTATTAAAAAAAAATCACTTTGAGAAGTTGTAGGGAGATATCATCAACACAGCATACTACAGTTGTCCTCACAACAGTACTTTATTGATTTTGCTTGATAATTTTGGCTTTTACTCAATTCAGAGAATTTTTTTCCCCCTTCCACAAGACAGCATTATCTCTTTCTCAGTACTTTGTAGTACTACTTAATTTCCACAGTGCAGGTCTCACTTAGCCACAACTGTGGCATTTATGTTGATACTGTTTTTGCTAATTCAAGAGATTATTTTAACCACGGACATGATTCTTAAAAAGCTCACTGTTGGAGCCTCTTGGCCTGATCACATACAGTATGTAAATTATTCTTTATACTTTGTAGATCTTTTTTTTTGGGGGGGGGGGGGGGTGTCAAATGAAATGGCACATATTTCTTAACTGAAATGGGAAAACAACCTTTATTAAGCACTGTAGTATGACTTTATATACATAGAGCTTTTGAAATAGCTATAAAAATTAGGAAAGAAAGTTAAAGTATACATTTTACAAAATAAATGCAAAAAAATCGGTTTGTCATAGTATCATGCACTGTTACATCAGTCCTAGTTGCAGCAGCTGTATCTCCTCAGCTGATCCTTCTAAAAACATAAATGCCACAAATTATTGCAAGTTACCAAAGACACAGGATATCCTTTTTTTTTCATATTGTTAATTTTTAAGTTTTAAAATTTGTAATTTCCCACACTCCAAAAATGAAAATTCTCAATTGAATATCTGGTTATAGTCCGTGAAACTTACCAATAGACTAGTTGTTGCACAATACACAGTACCAAGGGATGTCTTTGCTTGGCATCTGTGCTGGGGTCATCTCAATACATTCAGTATGGAACCATCGTCCACAGGTTTCACACTGTATCTACAACAAGGAGATATACAGATATAAATACATCTATAACATTATGATACTTTTGATACAAACATAAATATGGTATTAATGTAGAATATAATATGGCATTGTAGCTCAAAAGTTCTTTTTAAACTTTGTATTAATTTCTAATTAATGATGTTGAAATATTAAACAGTTTCGTCTCACCCAAAGGGCAGCAACGGCAGAATGGGGCAGGTCCCCATTCCCACAGAAGGAGCAGAACTCCTCCCTTGAATCTTCAGATAGCCCAAAAAAGTTTCAATAAAATAACGTATTATTAATCTTAGTAACATAATAAATGTATTTGACATCAGCAGAAAATTTCAAAAAGTAAATCTTTAATACCCGATGCCTTGAGAATTTCTTCTGCCATGTCTTGTCTCAGTTTTTGAATACTCCTTTTGGATGGCTCAATGTGAAAGTTCTTTGGAATGTTTGGAAATGCCATCACTGTCATCTTGGCCATCTGTATACATTGTAAAAGTGCATGAAATTAGTTTGATTCCAAAGATTTTTTTTATCATCAACATCAGCAATTTTTTAATTAATCACCTGCATAACAAAGACGCCACAGCTGGTGCCATCTTTTTGGAAAGTGTGTGTTATCGTGCCAGGCTGCCACTTGATATTAACCCAGTCTTCTTTTCCAAGTCTATTACGCCGCATCTTGAAGTACTGTCTACAAAAAACAAGCATATTGTATTTTGATTTAACAAGGTTATTACTTTTTTCTTTAAAAAAAAACATTTGTGCCAATTGTCAATTTACAAAAATCTCAAAAATAATACTCAAATCTGTAGCCAGCCTTCTTGGATTCCTGAGCTTCCTTTGACGCTTTCAGGGGATCAACCACAAAAATGTGGTTTGAAAGGGCATGAAGGTACTGAAAATCAGACAGTATTTTAAAAAAGCAACAATGTTATATAAAAATACAGTCTTAATTTAGCAAGAAAAGTTTATTTATATAGCACATTTCATGTACACAACAATTAAAAACACCTCACAAAAGGAATTGAAAACATAATGGGGGGCAGAGAGCAATAGCAAAAGCATGAGAGCTAAGAAAACCATGTTAAAATCATTTTTAAAAATAGTAATAAAAAAAAAAAACAATTAAAAGAAACTGTAAAGAAGTGAAGGCATGAATCAGAAATGCAGCATACAGTAGGTGGGTTTTTTAACCTGGATATAAATAAATAAATAGATAAAGTTCACCAAATAAATAATTTTTTTCAGCTGATCTGAGACTTTCTGGGAGTTTGTTCCAGACATGTGGAGCATAGAAGCTAAATGCAGCTTCTCCATGTCTGGTTCTGACTCTGGGAACTGATAAAAGACGACATGATGACATGAGGGGTCTGGTGTGCTCAACATGGGTCAGGAGGTCTTCAACCATTCAGACCCTCATAGACTAGCAACATAACTTTACAGTCTATCCTCTGATGGACCAGCAGCCAGTGTTGATACTTACAAACAATTAAAGCAGGAGAGTTCTAAAGGAGCTGCACCTGTCAAATTCTTTGGGCAGATTTGTAAAGTGAAATATTCAAGCTGAACAAAGATGAATGCATGTACTTTGTTTCTGATCCTGAGATATCAGATTTTTAATTCTTTATATGTTATTATAGTAGGTTGACAGTAAACAGTGATAGTAGGTTGACTTTTTTTATTACATAAAAAGAGATCATTTGCAAAAACAGACGAACACCATTTATAAAAAATGGAGTTAACTGCTCTTGCAAATAAAGTCTTCAAGTGTTTATGTCTGAGTCCATCAATTTCTGAATCCCTCACCATGAGATTAATGACTGGATGTGACTCAAATTTCTTCAGCTAAACTATAAACAAAAACGAGATAATTTTTTATCAGTATCTTTGGAGCCAATGAGAGAAAAGAGTGCATGTCACCACAGAGCTTCAGTCTATAAACCTAAAAAGCAACAACAAGGTACAGTATATGGGTTTTGGGGGGGGGTGGGGGTGGGCGGGTGGTGGCATGCATATTATGCTTCTTTTTATTTTACTTATTTATTTTTTCTCTGTTTGTGCTTCAGTAAATGTTTTCAGTTAATTCGGTGGCTCTCACTGTCTGAACAATATTGCTGTTCCAAGTTTTTGCGTAATATATGCTTGAGATGGACAACACTGTAACATTGATGGTGTGGCTTCGATCCTGAGGAGAGTTGAGGGAATTGTTGAGGCTGGCCTTGACATTCCTACATGCTCTAGCAAATACGTGCTTGCTCTATCCATATGCTGCTGATTTAAACCCTATTTTTATGTGTATACACAGTATGTATGTGTATATGTATATTTTTGTTTTGTTTGTTTGTTTTGTGGTTTTTATGTGTTATGTAAAATGTGTTACATCTTGTTTACTCTGAGTTATTCAATTCATAAAATAAAATAAAAAATTGATCACAAAAAAAAAGCAACAACAAGGCCATATAGTTTTCTACTCATTTGAGTAATAGAGTTGTTAACTGTATGGAAATTGAAATATACCTTATGAACAGTGTCTTACAGTGAGAGTAAAATAAAAAAAAATTAAAATAAAAAAAATTAAAGAATCATTAAGGAAATGAAACAATGTACTTAACATTGAGGGATTTTAAAGCTCTATGAGTACCCCCATATTGCAGCAATTAAAAATAGTTACCTGAAATATAAATGAAGATCACATGGAGATTTATATTTCTAAAATAAATCAGGACTAAAATATGTTAATTCAAAACTGAAGTGAAATGATATTTCTCAGATCTGTTACTGCTTGTTGGATGAATTATTACCAAATCACACATGAGCCAACATGTGTTGTTTTAATTTATTTTTTGGGCTTTACATGCATTCAATTGAGGGACAGTGGATAGAGGTACAAACTGGGCAAGAATGTGGAATGATATGGGGAAAGCAGGCCATAGACTGGACTCAAACCCAAGCAAGACCAAACTTTATGGAGTGTGACCAAAACCGCTAGACCTCCTGTACACCATGGTCACTGACACTTACACAGTATAGGTATTTATGTTAACTTCAAATAATTAGCCAACAGGTAGCAGGTACAGCAGTGGCATACTAAAGTTTACACACTACAAATAAGGTGGAAAAAAAATTAGAACAGCAAAATTAGCTGAAATAAAAAAAAAAAAAGATAATAAATATGCATTCTATGAAAATCATGACAATGACTGAATTGTGGTTCAATTAATATGTATATATAGTATATATATATATATATATATATATATATATATATATATATATATATATATAAACAAAAAATAAAACAAGTAAACAAGCATGATGGGGCTCCTTAACTAAAATTTTATCAAGCAACACTTTGACCCAATCACTGCAATCAAGTGCTCTGCAACTGCTGTCAGGTATGGTGATCTATCTATCTATCTATCTATCTATCTATCTATCTATCTATCTATCTATCTATCTATCTATCTAGTTTTGGAATTACTATTGTGAATTTAGCCTTTTCTTGAATGGGAGTGTATCTAAACTTTTGTACAATACACCACTGCATGTAAGGCTTGAAACATTAGAAAGCAGATTCAAAGAGCCTAAGATAATAAACTAGTAGTATACTCACCACAAATTTCCAGTGCACATTGTTTACGTTGACAAATCCAATGATTCCATCATAGTCCTCAAATGTAACCTGAAGTAGAGTTTGAGTAAAGGTTCTATTTACCATCTTTTGCAATAAGACCAAATAAATAAATGTTTCTCATCAGAGAAAGTCAGTTAAGTACAAAGTACAAAAAAGGTGAACACTGCTCTTTTTCTTCTTTCTTTCTTTTTTTTTTTTTTTTAGTTTTTCTCAGTTGCTAAAACACTAAATCCCATTCTCTCGGCCAATTTTTCAGAAGCCTAAACCAAGGTATCAAATCAGTCCCCTTGTGATCAAAACCTAAAGTGTGTTTCACATCACTATCACTGCTTGCAAACACATTTGCATTGTGATGCACTTGCTGTGCAAAATGGTGAACACATGTTGCACACTTTGATCACAACTAAGACACAGATGTCAGCAGGTAAACACAATGACTCAAAATTGATTTCACCTTTGGCTGATGAGGGAACCCATATAAACCAGCTGAGGAAGCTGTGAGAGGTCAAGATTTTGCAACGGATACAAGAAATCAGAGAGGAAGAGTACGCACCAGAGGTGGTTGAGGATGGGGACGTGGAAGGGGGCAAAATCAAGTCCGAGGCAGTGCCTTCATTTCAGGTGAAATCTGTGCAGCTGTGATCGACCATGTTACAGTATTACCCCCACCAAGGAGGTTATGTTTTTGGTAGAGTTGGTTGGTTTATCTGTCTGTCTGTCAGCAACTTTACGGAAAAAATTCTGGATGGATTGACCTGAAATTTTCACCAGTCATACATTTTGGTGGTGATCCAGATCACCTTCTGGATCCATGAATTTTTTGAAGGATTCTTTATCATTGCGAGAGCTGTTTGGCGGAGGTCTGCGCTCTCCGAGTGCTTTTCTAGTACTTTATGTTATGAGTTCTCTGTGTTGTGACATGGTGCATCTGGCCTGATGTAAATAAAAAAAAAAAATCTTTAATGTTTTTTTTAAAAAAAAACATTTTGACAGCATGGTGTTCTGAGAACAATGTTTTCCTTTTTTCCTTCTAGTGTTCCTGATTGCTCTGTTGTGTTCTACATTTTGCTGTGCTTGGGGCATGATTTGACAATGGTGTCGCTTTTTGAAGCCAGGTGATGCTGTTTTGAGTCAATAACTTCCTTTTTGCAGCAAGAAGCAGAGATTTTTGGGAAAGTAGTTTGAGATATGCGATTCATGTTTAAAGTTGTGAAAAAGTGAGGGGACATTTCAAAAATAGTGTTTTAACAATTGAGAAAAACTGTAAACATGCATTGAGTTCAAAGAATACTGTCAGGTATCACAGAATGGAAATTAAAACTCAAGAATACTTGTAGGCTACACCAAAATTTAAATTATTCCATGGCAAAAAAAAAAAAAAAGAAAAAAAAAGAATTAAGACTTGTACTCACACTTTTTAACCCTTGCCTGGCAACCTGTTGTCTTGTGCCGTATAATATTACACCCATAGTGTAGTGATTTAACTGGAACAATCGACCAGCAGCATCATTTTCATTGAGGATTATTCTTATGTATCCTTCAATTACCTTTAAAGATAGATTAGGAAATTAATTCAGACACACAGAAGGGATTTGGAGAATGAAGTCTTATACAGTAAGAATCAATATCTTTAAAAGATAAATTAGACATTTAAGCAGCATTTACTTTTGACTTAAAGTAAAACTCAAGACTTTTTTTTTTTTTTTTACAATCAAATCTATTTCAAAACCATTCCTGCACATTAATACAACACTGTTTAAAAACAAACATTACCTCTCCGATAAGCAGTTCATGAGGCCTCAAACTCTGGAACTCCTTGTGTCTGAGGGTGACCTTAACCCTCTGTTCATCATTTTCAAAACAGCCACGACAACTTCACTTGGTTTATTGGTCCAAAGACACTGAACCTATGAATAACAAAACTGTTATTACTTTATGCCAGTGATCACCAATCCTGGTCCTCGAGCGACGGTATCCTGCAGGTTTTCCAGGTCTCCCTGCTGCAGCACACCAGAGTCAGACTCAGACAAGCTCTGCACAACTCTGCCAATCAGTCATCGATTTGAATCAAGTGTGTTGCAGCAGTGGGACATGGAATACCTGCAGGATACCTGCCCTCCAGGACCATTGGTGATCACTGCTTTATGCAGTATTTGCCAAGCCATTTGAAATAACCATTTTCAAAACTCTGTTATTGCTTCACTCAATAACTTCAAGTTACTTCAGGGTGTTAAATTAGAGTGTATACAAATTTATTGTCTGCCATGAATATGCAACAATTACCTCCTCTGTAAGCTGGGTCACATCATCTGTGGCTGTGATGGTGCTGCTGCTGCTCTTCCCATCATTTGTGCCTCTATTGCTGCTCTTCTTCCTGTCTTTGGTCTTCTGTCCTTTGACAGTGTTTTTGGTGGATTTTGCTCTTCGAGGAACAGGAAGAGTGGAAGGAGATGTGAAATATCTTGAGTTTCCAGTGAGGGGCTTGTCCCCATCTCTCTTTGCCCAACCTTCCTGGGATTGCGTGACATCGTTGGAGATCCCTTGTCTTAGGAGCAATTTTTCAGGCAGGTTATGACACATGATGTGTTCTCTGTATCTTCCTTGTAGACTCCCATACATTTTACGGATGAAAGTCGCTGGTGTCAGCCGTCTCTGCTTTTTAGTATTGACTGCTTGACTATGCCAAACCACCTTTCCACATGGCAATTTGTGTCCCTTGTTTTCCCCTGTTCAAACTCTTTTTCATCATTGTCTGATGCAAATCTTTTTAAATCTCCCAACAACAGTCCGCTCCAAAGTGGGAAAATTCCCAGATAGTTTTCAAAAAGGATGTCAATGATCTCAGGGCAGTAATATGGATTCCCAGTTTGATTTTGGACATCCTCTTTTGCAAGGTCACTTATTACCTCATTCAGAACCTCCTTAAATTTATAGGTGAAAGGAGATTTACCAATAATCGTGCAGGCTTTGCTTCTGTCTTCATCTTCTTCCTCCTGCACTAGTTGGCTGTCCTCTAACTTTTCAGTGTCGTTCATGTCAGGTATCTTGCCTTTTTTTATTAATTCCTGGACGACTTTCAGGTTGAGGAGGACAGTTTCACTGTTGTGTTTCCCACATAAAACACTGCACAGTGACCGGAAGATGTTGAGGGCATCCATCAGTGAAGTTGTGTTTTGCAACCTGGCAAATGCAAAGGTAGCAAATGCTTTTAAACCTTTATCATCAGTTTTCCGCCCGATGGAATGAGCCACAGCTTTTAACACATGTGCAGAGCACATATGCAAGACAGTGAATTTCTTATCTTTTGATGTCATCTGCCCTGAACAAATAGCAAAAGCCCTGTCCAGGTAACTGGAAATGCTCTCCTTGTTGAAGGACAGAAGAACACTGTTTATCAGAGCCCAGCTATAATCAGTTTCAACTTGGTGAACTTTGATTTTTGTGTATTGCGACAGATTGCGCAGAAACTGCATCAGCCAGAATGTGATTGGTGGTATCGAATGTTCAGTCGTGAGCATCTCACAGACTGGAAGGGAGGTACACAGTGACCACCTCCAGGAAGAGTGAGGGAATAATATAGAAGTCTCCTGCTCTGGCCAGGAACTTTTGATGCAACATTACCAGTGGCATCTAGGTAAAGGGTCAGTGGGGATTTCTTTCTTAGATGTTGTACTAGAATGTTGATTCCAGTTTCAGTATACATGTGTACACCAAAAGGATCGATTTGGAGGTGCTGAATGTAACCGGGAATTTTGTGAAATTGAGTGTCACATTCCTTGATGATTTTCTGAGTCAGGTGCATCTCCATGAGCACATCATCATGAATTCTTTTACTCTTGTTGAATTCTGACCTAATCACTTTCAAAACATTCTTGTTAAGACTTCGGGTTATGTTGCCAGAGATAAGTTCAGCAGCTGGTGTTTTTTTAAGTTTGGCATAGAAAAGCTGGCTTACACCTTTGCGCAGAGCCTTGGCAATCCTCCCTCTTCTTGGATATGCTGCCGGTCTAAATTTCCTCTCACTTTTCTTGTGGTTTATTTTTCCCTTTTGTTGCACCACCATCTTGATTTCTGTGTTCCCTGTTGGCTTTCTTTGCATTTTGAAGTTGTATTTAGCCTTACACGAAGGAAAGGTGCAAACAGCACTAATATTCAAATATGGGCTTTTTATTTTTCGGCTGTGAGTTGCTTTAATGTGATGACTCTTGAAAGCTAGAGTACAACAGGGATTTTTTTTTACGGAAGCTGTTGTACAAAATATTGGTCCATGGTCTTCTGAGTTTCAGTGCACCTTTAAGCGGAATAATTTTCTGCCATTTATTTTGTTTGATTTTAATAGTGAACTTTTTTGCTACTGCTGGCAGCTTTCTCCATTGCTCACTGTTTTGTTGAACTTGAGCTTCATTTTGAACAGACATTTTCATTTGTGTTTCTTTCTTTGCAGTGTTTTGTGTGTTTTCATCTGCAGCATCACTGTCGGCCTCTTCATCTTCAGTTTTGTGCGTCTTCTCATCTGCAGCATCACTGCCGGCCTCTTCATCTTCAGTTTTGTGTGTGCAGTCATCTGCAGCATCACTGTCGGCCTCTTCATCTTCAGTGTTTTGTGTGTATTCATCTGCAGCATCACTGCCGGCCTCTTCATCTTCAGTGTTTTGTGTGTATTCATCTGCAGCATCACTGTCGGCCTCTTCATCTTCAGTTTTGTGTGTGCAGTCATCTGCAGCATCACTGTCGGCCTCTTCATCTTCAGTGTTTTGTGTGTATTCATCTGCAGCATCACTGCCGGCCTCTTCATCTTCAGTGTTTTGTGTGTATTCATCTGCAGCATCACTGTCGGCCTCTTCATCTTCAGTTTTGTGCGTCTTTTCATCTGCAGCATCACTGTCGGCCTCTTCATCTTCAGTTTTGTGCGTCTTCTCATCTGCAGCATCACTGTCGGCCTCTTCATCTTCAGTGTTTTGTGTGTATTCATCTGCAGCATCACTGCCGGCCTCTTCATCTTCAGTTTTGTGCGTCTTCTCATCTGCAGCATCACTGCCGGCCTCTTCATCTTCAGTTTTGTGCGTCTTCTCATCTGCAGCATCACTGCCGGCCTCTTCATCTTCAGTTTTGTGCGTCTTCTCATCTGCAGCATCACTGCCGGCCTCTTCATCTTCAGTTTTGTGCGTCTTCTCATCTGCAGCATCACTGCCGGCCTCTTCATCTTCAGTTTTGTGCGTCTTCTCATCTGCAGCATCACTGCCGGCCTCTTCATCTTCAGTTTTGTGTGTCTTCTCATCTGCAGCATCACTGCCGGCCTCTTCATCTTCAGTTTTGTGCGTCTTCTCATCTGCAGCATCACTGCCGGCCTCTTCATCTTCAGTTTTGTGCGTCTTCTCATCTGCAGCATCACTGCCGGCCTCTTCATCTTCAGTTTTGTGCGTCTTCTCATCTGCAGCATCACTGCCGGCCTCTTCATCTTCAGTTTTGTGCGTCTTCTCATCTGCAGCATCACTGCCGGCCTCTTCATCTTCAGTGTTTTGTGTGTATTCATCTGCAGCATCACTGTCGGCCTCTTCATCTTCAGTTTTGTGCGTCTTTTCATCTGCAGCATCACTGCCGGCCTCTTCATCTTCAGTGTTTTGTGTGTATTCATCTGCAGCATCACTGTCGGCCTCTTCATCTTCAGTTTTGTGCGTCTTCTCATCTGCAGCATCACTGTCGGCCTCTTCATCTTCAGTTTTGTGCGTCTTCTCATCTGCAGCATCACTGCCGGCCTCTTCATCTTCAGTTTTGTGTGTGCAGTCATCTGCAGCATCACTGTCGGCCTCTTCATCTTCAGTGTTTTGTGTGTATTCATCTGCAGCATCACTGTCGGCCTCTTCATCTTCAGTTTTGTGCGTCTTCTCATCTGCAGCATCACTGTCGGCCTCTTCATCTTCAGTTTTGTGCGTCTTCTCATCTGCAGCATCACTGTCGGCCTCTTCATCTTCAGTTTTGTGCGTCTTCTCATCTGCAGCATCACTGCCGGCCTCTTCATCTTCAGTTTTGTGCGTCTTCTCATCTGCAGCATCACTGTCGGCCTCTTCATCTTCAGTGTTTTGTGTGTATTCATCTGCAGCATCACTGCCGGCCTCTTCATCTTCAGTGTTTTGTATGTTTTCATCTGCAGCATCACTGTCGGCCTCTTCATCTTCAGTTTTGTGCGTCTTCTCATCTGCAGCATCACTGCCGGCCTCTTCATCTTCAGTTTTGTGCGTCTTCTCATCTGCAGCATCACTGCCGGCCTCTTCATCTTCAGTTTTGTGCGTCTTCTCATCTGCAGCATCACTGCCGGCCTCTTCATCTTCAGTTTTGTGCGTCTTCTCATCTGCAGCATCACTGTCGGCCTCTTCATCTTCAGTTTTGTGCGTCTTCTCATCTGCAGCATCACTGTCGGCCTCTTCATCTTCAGTTTTGTGCGTCTTCTCATCTGCAGCATCACTGTCGGCCTCTTCATCTTCAGTTTTGTGCGTCTTTTCATCTGCAGCATCACTGCCGGCCTCTTCATCTTCAGTTTTGTGCGTCTTTTCATCTGCAGCATCACTGCCGGCCTCTTCATCTTCAGTGTTTTGTGTGTATTCATCTGCAGCATCACTGTCGGCCTCTTCATCTTCAGTTTTGTGTGTTTTCATCTGCAGCATCACTGTCGGCCTCTTCATCTTCAGTTTTGTGCGTCTTTTCATCTGCAGCATCACTGCCGGCCTCTTCATCTTCAGTGTTTTGTGTGTATTCATCTGCAGCATCACTGTCGGCCTCTTCATCTTCAGTTTTGTGCGTCTTCTCATCTGCAGCATCACTGTCGGCCTCTTCATCTTCAGTTTTGTGCGTCTTCTCATCTGCAGCATCACTGCCGGCCTCTTCATCTTCAGTTTTGTGCGTCTTCTCATCTGCAGCATCACTGCCGGCCTCTTCATCTTCAGTTTTGTGCGTCTTCTCATCTGCAGCATCACTGCCGGCCTCTTCATCTTCAGTTTTGTGCGTCTTCTCATCTGCAGCATCACTGCCGGCCTCTTCATCTTCAGTTTTGTGCGTCTTCTCATCTGCAGCATCACTGCCGGCCTCTTCATCTTCAGTGTTTTGTGTGTATTCATCTGCAGCATCACTGTCGGCCTCTTCATCTTCAGTTTTGTGCGTCTTCTCATCTGCAGCATCACTGTCGGCCTCTTCATCTTCAGTTTTGTGCGTCTTCTCATCTGCAGCATCACTGCCGGCCTCTTCATCTTCAGTTTTGTGCGTCTTCTCATCTGCAGCATCACTGCCGGCCTCTTCATCTTCAGTTTTGTGTGTCTTCTCATCTGCAGCATCACTGCCGGCCTCTTCATCTTCAGTTTTGTGCGTCTTCTCATCTGCAGCATCACTGTCGGCCTCTTCATCTTCAGTGTTTTGTGTGTATTCATCTGCAGCATCACTGTCGGCCTCTTCATCTTCAGTTTTGTGCGTCTTCTCATCTGCAGCATCACTGCCGGCCTCTTCATCTTCAGTTTTGTGCGTCTTCTCATCTGCAGCATCACTGCCGGCCTCTTCATCTTCAGTTTTGTGCGTCTTCTCATCTGCAGCATCACTGCCGGCCTCTTCATCTTCAGTGTTTTGTGTGTATTCATCTGCAGCATCACTGTCGGCCTCTTCATCTTCAGTTTTGTGCGTCTTCTCATCTGCAGCATCACTGTCGGCCTCTTCATCTTCAGTTTTGTGCGTCTTTTCATCTGCAGCATCACTGCCGGCCTCTTCATCTTCAGTGTTTTGTGTGTATTCATCTGCAGCATCACTGTCGGCCTCTTCATCTTCAGTTTTGTGCGTCTTCTCATCTGCAGCATCACTGTCGGCCTCTTCATCTTCAGTTTTGTGCGTCTTCTCATCTGCAGCATCACTGCCGGCCTCTTCATCTTCAGTTTTGTGCGTCTTCTCATCTGCAGCATCACTGCCGGCCTCTTCATCTTCAGTGTTTTGTGTGTATTCATCTGCAGCATCACTGTCGGCCTCTTCATCTTCAGTTTTGTGCGTCTTCTCATCTGCAGCATCACTGCCGGCCTCTTCATCTTCAGTTTTGTGCGTCTTCTCATCTGCAGCATCACTGTCGGCCTCTTCATCTTCAGTTTTGTGCGTCTTTTCATCTGCAGCATCACTGCCGGCCTCTTCATCTTCAGTTTTGTGCGTCTTCTCATCTGCAGCATCACTGTCGGCCTCTTCATCTTCAGTGTTTTGTGTGTATTCATCTGCAGCATCACTGCCGGCCTCTTCATCTTCAGTGTTTTGTATGTTTTCATCTGCAGCATCACTGTCGGCCTCTTCATCTTCAGTTTTGTGCGTCTTTTCATCTGCAGCATCACTGCCGGCCTCTTCATCTTCAGTTTTGTGCGTCTTTTCATCTGCAGCATCACTGCCGGCCTCTTCATCTTCAGTTTTGTGCGTCTTCTCATCTGCAGCATCACTGCCGGCCTCTTCATCTTCAGTTTTGTGCGTCTTTTCATCTGCAGCATCACTGCCGGCCTCTTCATCTTCAGTTTTGTGCGTCTTCTCATCTGCAGCATCACTGTCGGCCTCTTCATCTTCAGTTTTGTGCGTCTTCTCATCTGCAGCATCACTGTCGGCCTCTTCATCTTCAGTGTTTTGTGTGTATTCATCTGCAGCATCACTGTCGGCCTCTTCATCTTCAGTGTTGTGTGTGTATTCATCTGCAGCATCACTGCCGGCCTCTTCATCTTCAGTGTTTTGTATGTTTTCATCTGCAGCATCACTGTCGGCCTCTTCATCTTCAGTTTTGTGCGTCTTCTCATCTGCAGCATCACTGCCGGCCTCTTCATCTTCAGTTTTGTGCGTCTTCTCATCTGCAGCATCACTGCCGGCCTCTTCATCTTCAGTGTTTTGTATGTTTTCATCTGCAGCATTACTGTTGGCCTTCTCTTCTTCATTTTCTTCAGTATTTTGCAAATCTCCAATTATTTCTTCCTGTAATTGGTCATTTTCTTTCTGTTCTTTTGACATTTTCTGTTCTGGGCTAATCAAATCCCTGATTCCTCTCCGATTTTTGGTCCATACGACCCATAGCCAATGACGGTTTTTTGGATCATCTTTACCAAATAAGGCAAATGATATTTCTGACCAAATTTCTGAAGAGTAATCCGTTTTTTGTCTTGTAATTTGTTTACTTTTCATTATTTTGACCAGGGCTGTTATTCCACCAGCTTTTGCCCATAAGTCCTTCCTAACAACACTCTTTCCTTTTTTTAGCCTCCCCATTGTTTTAAGGACTTGTAACCTAAGGAAAGGAAAATGCAAAGCTTTAACCGTAAAGGGGCCTGATATGATTTTCTAAAGTTATAAAGGATTTTAAACTATTGAATTCAAAATAATATTAAATAAAAAAAGTTGCAAATAATATGCCCAAAAATTCAAAACATGACAAGTTGAAAAGTGAAAAAGTTATGGAATCGATGAGTCACTAGCTTAATCACAGCATTGAAATTAATCACAGCACTGAAATTGAACAGTAATAAAGCATTAAAAAAATAGCTAAAAAAAGTAAAAACTTATTTTAACTTACCAGTTAAACTTGTGGTGACATGTGGGTATTTCCAATAAATCAAAAGTGAAAAGACTGAAAAAACTCCTTCCTCAGAAAAGGTCATTTTCAACAATGATCTCTAAAGGATTATTGAGGCACTAAGCTTAATTGATGGCTGCATATGATTGGGTAGTACTTGAGCAGACTGTACATCCGTTATCTGATTGGTGGAAATACAGCGGCCATGAGACAGTCATGAAGACATCATGCAATATTCTTCTGCATTTTATTCATCTATATTGCAGAACTTACAAGAGCAAAAACATTAAAATCGGCACTTTTTAAAAAAAAATTTTTTTTGAATAATGAACTACAGAAAATAAAAGCAAGTCAACCCGAAGAGGCTCCAACAGTGAGCTTTTTAAGAATCATGTCCGTGGTTAAAATAATCTCTTGAATTAGCAAAAACAGTATCAACATAAATGCCACAGTTGTGGCTAAGTGAGACCTGCACTGTGGAAATTAAGTAGTACTACAAAGTACTGAGAAAGAGATAATGCTGTCTTGTGGAAGGGGGAAAAAAAAATTCTCTGAATTGAGTAAAAGCCAAAATTATCAAGCAAAATCAATAAAGTACTGTTGTGAGGACAACTGTAGTATGCTGTGTTGATGATATCTCCCTACAACTTCTCAAAGTGATTTTTTTTTTTTAATAACACTAATTAGGAAATGATTGAAGTTATGTGGAGGCAAATGGTAATATCCACTGAAAATTTTACAAAAGACAGTGTTATAGTATGATCAAAAGGAGATGGTTTATGTGTACTGTGAGTTCAGTGGTACTACAAGATACAATGTCATTGTTAATGCCAATTATATTAGTTATTTAGCTGTAAAATATGCCCCAAAATACATTTAACAATATTTTACCAGAGGAAGAGTTGTAGTATGACCACCGGGATCCCCTTGGTGTGTGTGGTGATTTTGGAGTGTCTGCACTTTATAACAGTGGAGTTATTGATTGAAATAATAAGATATTAATGACTAATAACAATAAAAAAAACTTAAAAAAAATAAATGAAGGTGTATTTTTCCAAACCAGCTGTTGTAGGATGATCATCGGGAGTCCCTTAGTGTGTGTGATGATTTTGGAGTGTCTGAACTGAATAACAGTGGAGTTATTGATTGAAATAGCAAGATATTAATGATTAATAACAATAAAAAAAACGTAAAAAATAAATAAAGTTGCATTATTCCAAAACAGCTGTTGTAGGATGATCATCGGGAGTCCCTTAGTGTGTGTGATGATTTTGGAGTGTCTGAACTGAATAACAGTGGAGTTATTGATTGGAATAGCAAGATATTAATGATTAATAACAATAAAAAACTTAAAAAATAAATAAAGTTGCATTATTCCAAAACAGCTGTTGTAGGATGATCATCGGGAGTCCCTTAGTGTGTGTGGTGATTTTGGAGTGTCTGAACTGAATAACAGTGGAGTTATTGATTGGAATAGCAAGATATTAATGATTAATAATTTTTTTTTTAAATTAAAAAATAAATAAAACTGCATTTCTCCAGAACAGCTGTTGTAGTATGACCACCAGGAGCCTCTAGGTGCGTGTGGTGATTTTGGAGTCTCTGTTCGGTATAACAGTGGAGTTATTGATTTTTGTTCGCAGCGTCTTGCTCTTTTATTGCCATTTGCAGACGGTCCCTAACTACTCGCTCGGTTACCGCCTGCTCATAGAGATCAATGTTATTCATCCAGCTCGGAGGACGGCTCGTTTTTCACAAAAATAACGTTTTTTGCTTCTTGTAGCGAGTAGTCTGTGCTATTATGACGTGAAAGATGTGTCATTTGTGTTTCAACAACATTTCGTCTCAGAGTTATTGATCCCGGAAGTCCGAATCTGTGAATATCTTTCCAACTTTACCTAAGTCTCAAAAAATGCTTTTCGGAATCCCCGTGGGGCTAAACAAAGTGTTTACGGAGCGATTCAATGTCCCCCCCCTCCCGCCGGGGCCTCTGGCCTGCGAGCAGCTCTATACAACTTTGCCTGCGCCGACCCGAGCAGAACTTGCGACAACAGAAACCGCTGTACGGTGCTCAGGTCCCCTATCTACCGAGCTGCTTCCAGCTCTGATCTGAACCAGACTACCAGCGCTAATTCAAAGAAAACATTTCTTTATCTTCCACCACCTAAACACGGCTCCTGGCTCTCATAACCAACTCTTTGCTGGACCAGAGTGATTCACGTAGCTGCGCTGCCTGGGCGCCGGGTGAAGCATCACTGCTTCAGGCTCAATAATCACTTGTCACGTCCGCAAAAAGTAAATAAAAGTTCGTATTCTTACCTGCTACTCGCCAACACCAGAGAAAAATATAATCCACGGCATATTTACCCGCAAATCGCGGGTAAAACGTCCCGTTTCAGAAAATACAGGACTTTGCTTTGAGCAGAGGGAGACGAGGTGCTGCTACCAACGCAGCAAAGTAGCATCAACAAGCTAGTAAACGCTTAGAAATATAATCAGGGATCAAAATAGAGGAAAGACAGGTAGAGAAGCCGTCTGTGTGCTGTGGGGGTGTAAGGGGGGGTTGAACATGACAGTGAAAGGATGCCACTAGGGGGAGCCCCGAGCTGAAGTTACTGAGTTCTGCTTTAAAATATGGCATTGGCAAAAAATGAAAGAAAATAAAAAGGCATAATTAATATCAGCTTTAACTACCATGATGCTGCAGCTGCAGATGTTCTGGTTCATGTCTAGAATAACCGTGTTTAACAGTGATGTTGATTGTTATTTAATCAAATAATGAAAACTTGATGTGTCGCCTGAACACATCATGAGAAATGATTCTGACCCGATGTCTGCAGTCCTGCAGCAGAACCGGTTCTGACCCGATGTCTGCAGTCCTGTGTGCAGCATTCTTTCAGCCATCAGTGCGTAAAGCTGCCAGTTATACCTGCTTTTCAGACGTGCTAAATTACACGCAATCTTTTGCCCCCGCTTTCCTTTGAACAGTTGATAGATCACATTGCGCGTGTTAAACTGAGGTTTTGCATAGTCTCCTCCCAATATTTTGCGCCTTCTGGCAGAAACGCCCAGTTTGCATATTCATCTGCAGCAGATGCGCAAAATGGACAGCGGCGCTATTTTGCCCCTTAACAAGCGCAAAACCTCCCTTTGCCCTGCTTTGTAAATCAGCTCTGGCGGATTATTGCGTGCGTAATGACGATAGCGCCTGTTTTAACAAGCGCAAACCTTTCGTAAATCAGGCCCATGGAGGAGATCCGTTGTTTCTATGAATTAATCTACACCTTAAAGTTGTAAAGTGTTCAGTCGGTAGACTGATTCTTAGCTTAACTAATGAAAGTTATCATTTCTTATGTCCCGGATCAGGCTCAGATCCGACCGGCCTCCACCTGTCAGCGCTTCTGCTTCAGGGTAGAAACAGCTGGATGACGGTGCATTTCTGACGTAGACTCTGTTGTTTGGTCAGACACGAACATTTTATAAATCACACATGGATCCAGTCACAAGATCATTTTTATGATCAGATGTGCGCTCATTTCCACGCTGGTTTGACCACTGACTTTTTTCCGCGTAAAATGGGGTTAAGCCTGGTTACTGCTGGTTAAGCAACAAATGTTAGTCACTCGGCAGAGACCGATTCTCTTATTCTCTGACAATAGCATTCAAGCACCACTATTTACAGGAACAGCAACATTCCTGCATTCATGAAGTCCTTTGCTCCGTCCACAACCCCTCCCCCCGTTTGAGTTGAGACAGAGCCAAGCCTCTTTGGTTGAGATGTTGGTCTCATCAGCTGATCAGAGCAACATTAAACTGAGCAGCTCCCGTCTTCGTCGTTATGATCTATCCACGGAAATATTCGGAGCCAGTCTTTGGGCTGCGTGGTACCGTGACCAGCACCGGCGCCAAAGGATTTGGGTTACTGACCAACACCAGCGCTGCCACAGCACAGATCTTTACTGTTGTTTGACCAGACCAGCTTCCCTTCAGGTGACCCGAAGTTACATTTAAGTTTTAACCAAGACTCCGTGAAAGGGTCGTGGTGGGAAATCCGCCAACAATGTTTGGTTTGTAAACAAGAGGGAAGCTGGTCAGGGAGAGAGGGAGCGCGCTGCACTAAAGGGCCGACATGGGAGGCGACGTCACTCCTCCATTCATTTAGCACCTATTCTCCCTAAATTTTTCTAAATTCCCCCCACACCACCACCCCCCAATGCCAGAGTTAAATTGGCCCATTCACTCCCCATTGTTTCACAAATCAGGCAAATCTTGCAGCCATGTTCTCACTGTCTCTGCCACTTTCCTTTTCCACCTCAGTGCACTCAGCATGTGTGTATATAACTGACACACAAACTAAAACACAATTAAAATAAGTTATTGTACAATTTTTGATATCAAAGGCCATCAAGTGAATTAAAAAAAAGAAAAACATAAGGTAGCAGGAATAAACTCTGCCACACCGGGGAATCAAACCCTAAACCCTCTGCATTGCAGACCTCCATCCTAACCACCTCACTACCAGCGTCACAGCAGTATTGAGCCCCCACGTCAGCCTGTGTCACTCACATTGCACCACATGTGAAGCCGTCCATTCAAAAGATTTCACCATCTTATTTTGGACAAGTCCGATAAAAGAAGGTTTCCGTGGGTTTCATTATCTATTATTGAATGTTTTATTTGGGCTTTTCAGAACGAAGCATGGAAGGTCTCCACGTGCGCTAACAGTAAACAGCAAACAGCTGACAGCGTGCGGACTGGACACGTGTGTCTGATGTAGAGATGTGAGACGCCGACACTTTATGATAAAAGATTTTGTACATCTGATCTGAAATAGTGCCAGAATCATTATGACTCGAGCTGAAAATATGTATAAGACGCTGCTTAGGGCAGGACTCTTTAAGAACAAGAACACCTGCTGTTCCCAGACTTCTTTGCACAATAGAGGCCGAGTTGACGAATTCTACCCGAAGCCGACATGGAACCGAATTATTTAGGCAGGTGGTAGAATGGAGGAGTAGCGACGTGTGTCCAGCCCTTTATTCTATGTTATTTTATAGCTCCAATGCAAACGTTCACTGCACATATTGTTGCTGCAATTGTAAGCGGGAATTTCCCACATCATAAGAGCGAGATTTGCAGGATTTGATGAAATTATGCACGATTTCCCCAATCCCACAGTGAATTCCTGGCTTTGCTTTCTGTAAGCTTATAGTCCCATTATTAGTTATTTTACCGGAGCGATCTGTGAATGATTGTGGCATTAACAACACAGCAGGACTGCACCATGTTTTAACTTGTAAAAACTAGTGAAACAAAAGACCGAAACAAGGGCTGCATGGTTTATGCAGCTTTACCAGTCTGCCACGTCACCCTCTCAGCCCCGATCCAGTCTTGACTCACGGAACGCCACAAGGGACTCAGACTGCCACCTAGTGGCCATAGTAGTCATACGTATTTCACGCAATTCGTGAAACACGGATTGCGTGAGTGACGTGTCCATTTCCAACCAGGACCCACTGTAATCATTAAAGAATAAGAAAGCCCAATGTGGTCATAGTCATGGTGACAGATGTCCATCATTACTGATACTAGTGGAGAGTTAAGTCTTATCATTGTAATTAAAAGTGATTGTTACCTCCGCC
>JALJCO010009345.1:0-160060 GCA_023101725.1 Atherinomorus stipes | reverse complement strand
CTTGAATTTAGCCATAGATTGCACAAATGCCACCCTACTTAGTCAATTGGGTACAAAAACACCGGTTTCTGCCACAAATGTGTGGATAGGACATTAAAAGTAACAATGAAGGAGAAGCCAGTTTTACAGAGAGTGAAAATGAGACATCAGTCAGTAGAGAAGGAAAATAAAATCAGTTGTATTTGGTGTTCTCAGTTGCAGAAAAAGAACAGAAATTCCTGATTGGAAAGAGTTACAAAAGCAATCAAGTCTGTCAGTAGAAAGCAACAGGATACTGTGAGATAAAACCAGAACAAAACAAAAAACAAGCAAGCCCAAAAATAAAATAAATAAATAAATAAAATAAAATAATGAAATGAAATGAAATACAAAATATAAAACCTACGTTGAAAAGCAGTGTGAGAGCCATGATCTGGTGCCGAAATAAAGAAATACTAATTTAGTTGCATCTTCAGCCATCTTTATAACAAACCTTTAAGCAGGGTGGTAGATATTCATAGATTCCATAATAAAATAAAAGTAAAATAAAACAGTCATTTCATTCTGGTGAAACATTTTGTTTTTTTTAATTCTTCCACCTTCATATAGGCCTATCAGGCATGAATTATTTAAAAAATGTTTACACATTTTCTGAATAATGTGTGAGGTGCACACATTCTCACCACACAATCTTCTATAAATTCCTTTGTGCTTATCTGGTAAAAGACACATGGCTTTTGTCTGTATGCAATGTTTTTCAGACTGCTTTAACTATTATAAGCTCAAAATCTCATTATGCTGACAAAATCAAAAGCTTTGGTATTCAAGAAGACGGGATATTAGCCCCTTTACCTTTGACATCCCACAGGGTGAAGTGACGATTGCTGGAGGCTTCAGGTGCCAGGTTGAAGTAGAAGCGGTGCCCAGATTGTGGCTCATCTTTATCCACCACACTGATGGTGTGAATTAACTACAGAGAGAGAAACAAAGCAAAGAAAGACAAAAAGAAAAAAAAACAAGAAACAAAGGGTTAGATTTCCTCTCAGATCTGCTCTATGGGAACAATGAAATGAATATAAAAGGCATTCTGAATTTCAAATGTCTTGCTCAGGAGGGACAGAGTGCAGTAAAGCGGGATGCAACAGACTGAAAAGGCTTGCTGTGAAAGAGTCGTTCAAAAGGGCTACAATGATAAAGAGATAAGGCACTTTTGCTGAAGGTTGACACAGCATAATATTTTTTAAAAAGTCTCAATGTCAGAAATGCAAAACTACATTAAAATGTGTTTTTGAGGAGAAAAGGACAGAGTCTCTTAGACTGCCATGTTTGCTCTGCAAAGGATCAAAGTCAAAATGAAGATGTGCTTAAGAACAAAAACACAGCTACAGTGGGGTGAGCAGTCTTATCAAACTAAATGATTATGATTAACATCCAAAGAAAAAAAGCAGCTAGGATCCAGGTTTGGGAACTCTGTGTAGACACAATAAAGGTGAAGGAACGTTAACTGTAAGCTGAACAGACAACAAACCCACCCTCGGATATCCTTTCACCTTAATGCAAGGTGTTCACTGACAATTCATCCTCTTCTCATGCTATTACTCTGGAGCTTGCACCAAACCACAATCTGATCAATTATTTCTTTTTACTTCACATCCGTCTGCTCTGTTTCCTCTGCCCATGCATGACGTATGAGCCCACAGCCTTATTATTTTGATTTGCTTCACCATTGTTTACTGCATACTCACACCAGGAAACAAAACCACACACACTCCTGTATAGGAAAAAAAAATCACAAAAGCTGCACCAATCACTGGATGTAAAATAAAAGGATGTTGTAATGTGTCTTAAAAGTATCTCTATACTGTCGTTCTATTTACGGCATGTATTCAATTAATGTGGAAAAAGTGGCATCACATAAACTGTGTAATCTGAGCAGTGAAACCATAAGCACAGTATAAGTCTCACTAATTTTCACAAAAATATTTATTAGGATAATCCATGATAATTCTGTTAAGTCGGAGCTTTGACTGATGCCTGCTTGCCTTTAGCTAAGTAAGCTGTTGTATTTCTATTCAGTGTGTGAGTGAAACCGATTCAAATTTTCCCAGGAATACTTGTCATGAGCTTCAGATTTTACCCAGCATGTTATTTTCTTTGTTTTCAGAGTGAATAATTGACCTTTTTTAAAAAAATTATTATTATTAAAGGTTTGAGCAAACTTTCTCTACAAATATTTACTCAGTGTGGCAGGAACTAATGCTGTACAATAACAGCTGTGTTTGGTATAACTTATGAAACTTCAATGACACTAAGAAATTTTATTAATTGACTTACTGGCCGCAGTTCTAAAGAGTGTTGTAGGTTTTTTCGAAAAAAATAAAAACAGAAAGCAATTATTTTCACAAAACTCCATCCTCCAATTTTGATACATTTTCCTATTTATTTTAAAAATCAGCGCATTTAGACAATAATAGAAGCAAGGCATTCTAAGTTGACGAAGCGGACATGCTTACCACCACAATGCATCTGGAATGCACCTGGAACCATCTGGAAACTCTGAACAGTTGCTGATGGGAGAGGAATATTTTATTTGTAATGTGTGGGGGGTCAGGAAGTCCAATCCAGCACCCAAACTCTTCCACCGTGAAGCCAAGCTGTTGTAATTGATGCAGTGCAGTGTCCGAATTAGCACTGCCTTGTTAAATAGCAAGCCACCATGGGGACAAATGTTTACCTAAAATTTGTATATTCCTTTCATGAAATTTAAGACTTTCAGACTTGCATTGCCGAACATGAGCGTAGAAGTCCATCCACTCTTTGAACGGACTCGTCTTTTCAAACATGCCACTTCCTTGCAGACTTATTGCGTCCCGGGCGCTTTCAGACATCAGGAAATGTTGCGGAAAAGTCAGCACAGCCCCGCTCTACCTTCAACCCTGTCCGAACATTTTCTCGTACATTCAGCCAAAGTGACGCGCCGCAACATTTCCGCTCTTCTGACATGGAGTCCAGACGGTACATGTCCGCTACATCTCTGAGGTACACATGTCTGAATGCAAGCGTTATAAAGGACAGAGTCTGCAATATAACCGCTTTCCAGCACAAGTCTGAAATGGGCTTTAGATTATTCTATAATTGCCCCACTATTTCTGAAAGGATATTTTCGCATTGCTAAACTTCTGACCACCTCTGTTTCTCAGAGTCTCAGCATCTAAGGTGCTCTGTTTTAGATTTATCATGTTATTGACCTGTTGGCAGTTAACCTGATTACAATAGCTGCAACATGTTAACCCTGGCTGCTTCTTTTAGGACCAATGACTTTTCCAGCCTCTTGTTTCCAGATCTAAAGAAAAAAAAATTCTTTGTCCTGTGTACTTTTTGTAAATACTCGCCTTCTCATGGACTTATCATGTGCCCCCACGTTTAATGTATATTTCCCGACTAATTAAAACTCCTTTTTGTGTCTTCTCATTCAACAGATTTCATGTTATGTAGGTGGTGACATTAGCAAATTATTGTTTATGCTTTTAGTTACATTGTATACATCTTTGTTGCCTTTCAGAATTGGGCTTACATGCTGACTGGACAAACATACTGTATGACAGCATCCAGGCTTCCTCACATATGACCACTGATCCACTAACATCCAAACAAAAACCATGTGGAATGCTTCCCTCTACTCCTACTGAGATATTTCTTGGCTGAGAAAGAGTCCTCCTGGAAGTTGCACCAACTGGCAGATGTCCAAAGTTAAGCAGTCCGGCACATAACCTTTTGATTTTAGGACAAAGATTGTTCGACTTATACAATGTTTAATTAATGAGCTTTAGAAGTGCCTGTAAGTGAATTTTTATACTTTTGGATTGAGCAAGGCAAGCTGTTTTCCAAGTTTTGTTCTCAGTCAAGAGTGGCAGCTCATAACTTCAAGCCTTAAAGATTATGAATAAAAGCTGTAGAACTTATAAATGAGAGACCGTGAAGGAACATTATCAAATTCACTGTTAAACTTGCTTTTTAATCAGCTGTTGTGTTGTCTATAAAACAAGGCAGTAGGTATTCCACCCAGATGGATGTCATTTTGTCACCAGTTCCTCTCGGTTTACAGAATATGCTGACTGCTGCCACTGCATTTATTACGTCTCAATTTTCCATATTTTCTGTTCATGCCAATTTGACATCTTGTATCTGTGTTGGAATAATTTCACCTCACTCCTGTCAGCATTTTCCAGTATTGACAGCATTACTCCCACTGTAAACACAATCAGCTATTCACATTACAGCCTACAGTGTTTTTATAGGCTTTCATTCAAACCAGCAAAGGATCTTCCCACTAAATACATATCAGTCTTAAGTGATCTCTATGAGAAGAACTCACATTGAAGAGGATGGAGAGGCTCAGTAAAAATGTTTTTAATCACAAAAAATGCACTTAATAAATTGATAATAAATGAAATCCCTATGAATCCTTGTTAGAGACTCTCACACACACATATATCCAAGAGAACTGCTGCAGAATTCTGCAGAGACGTGACAAACAACCTGCAAGACTATTATCTAGTGAGTCATTTCTCACTATGATTAAAGTTGGTTGTTTAGTGGCTGTAATTTCTTTGTCTTGTTTTACAAAAACTCAAAGTTTAGATGAAACTGGGGGAAATATATCAAACAATTATCCAGCCGTTGCAGCAGTTGCCTTTTCCTTCAGCTGCCGGATATTGAGTCCTTCTTCTTTTTCTCTTCTCCTTCACCCCCATTATGCCTCTTAAGTCATCCCTACTCCTCACAAGGTGTTTTTCCATCCAAGTGTATAGTTAGTTTAACTGAATTGTTTGAAATTTCCCCAAATGAAATAAACTTTTGCATCTACTTCTTGTACGTGATTATAAATGATGGGTTCATTGAGAGGGGTGGTGGTTCTAATCTTTAGGCCAGAATTTAAGAATTTGATAAAGACTATCTTAGAAGTGCAAAGAATAACTGAGCATGATGGTTTGTCACTGCAATGACCCTTTGATGGATTTGTGGCAACAGCTGTATGGATTCTGTATTTCATTAAATATTTACTGAAATTGTTTCCATTGCACTTAGTGTCATTTACTGTAATATACCAAGTTTTCCAATATTCCCATGGGTATAATTTTCTTTTGTAACGTGTTTGTAGGACCCAAAGTGCCCAAATAGACAATGTGATGGAAACAGTGATTTTCTTTCCGTCTGACTTTGCATTTATCTCACCCAAAGCAAATTAAGTTTTATCTTCTCCTTTTCAGAAAAAATATGTCTATCGTTCGTCATCCATCTGCAAGCAAAGAAAATCAAAGAGTAACACAGTTTCTAAACTCCACACCTGTCTAACTGTACAAAAAGACATATGCTTAGTTTATAGCATGCTATGCATTGTGTGTCTTTCTCTGAGATGGCCTTATTTGTGGTTCTACACAAAGCTCTGAATTATGAGAGGAGTATAAGCATCCCTGTGACTGAGTTGCTGATGATTACACTTCCAGGCCCCAGTTGCACCTTCACAAATGGTTTCTGAACACTGAGGTTTCATCACAGTCACACAACAGGCTTAGATTTACCCACGGCTCAAGGATACTGTTTGGGATAATATGGCTTACTTTGTAATTACAAAATGCTGCAGCATGATTTCAGGGTAAATGACATGCTTATTCCTTGGAGCTCAGGGAAATATGCATTCGAGAAATAGCAGAAACTCCAGTAATCATTGCCTGTGTTCTTAAAAATTATTTCAAAACTTACCTATACACCAACGTACTATACTGTAGATATAAAAAAGTAAGACAGCAAGGATTTGTTCTGTAAACTAACGGACACTGTAACACCAACACACAACCTCATTCAATTGACGATCTTGGAGTAGTAAAATTATTTTTCTGTTACTTGTGTCAAAGACAGGGGTCATCAATTCCAACCCTGTCTCAACACACCTTTGTGACCCCTGGTCAAATGTACTGTAATGTTGGGCACTTAAATATGCTATTTACCAAACAGGATCTCAGGAAGAGACCAACATTAATGAAACTGCTATGAGGACTGAAATTCCTGACTAATAATTTTTTAATGTTTTCCCAATGCTGCAACGAATGTCAAAGAATGTGCTCGGTATTTAGACTCCATTGTGGTTGCCTCTGCTTTAGCTCTAGGAAAAATGTAAGATTCCTAATAAAAACTGCAAAAGTGCTGAGCTACTGTAAGCAAACTAACTCCAAGGTTAATATTTGATAACTAGATTTAGTATTGTAAAACATTTAGCTTGTTACAGTAGATGTCCTTCAGTTGAAACACATTTTATAAATATACAGTATATATATATATATATATATATATATATATATATATATATATATATATATATATATATATATATATATATATACTGTTGGTTTTCATGAGCTCCAACAAATAGTTGACTTTTTTCCATTTAAACTTTTCCCATATCTACATTATCATTTATTTCAGTCATAGGGCTTAAATTGATCACAGACTCTTATAAATTTCACTTTTTTTTTCTTTTTCTGGTTCTTTTTTCAAACAATCTGGAGGAAACAAACAACTCAATCTTTTAAAGGAATTAGCTCCTCACATCTGTGGGGTGCTTTAAACTCTGTATGCACTCAAACAATAAGAGACTCAACCAAATGAAGAAAAAAACCTCTAAGCATCAAATAAGTAAAGTGGGTTGTACAATATGCCAAAACGGGACAGACGTTTTTTTTTCTCTCATCACCCTTTAAAGCTATGTGGTTGTAGGTTCGTTTTAGCCTGGAAGCTAAAATAATAATGAACATAGAGAAGAAACTATAAGCAAAGGTTTTGTGAAGAGCAACGGGAAAACTCTACTTCATCTTTGAAGAATATGAGCAGTAGTGAAACTGAAGCAAGCCATGATGTGACTTTGTGGTTCCCTCAATGGGGGGTTTTCAGTATTGTCTCAGGGTGAATGAAAACTGAGGTCCTGAGACAGAGAGAAATGAGAAAGGAGGAAAGTTGGAGTGTGGAAGTTTATCAAGTACCTAACAAGGCTCCCTCTAGCACAATCGCCTAATTAGATTTTTATCTAGTCGTACCCTTTCCTGACCCCCTTAAATCTCCTGAAAGTGAGAAGCAAGACTTTCCCAAAATTAGAGGCCACTTGCACTGGAGGTGTCTGAGAGGGGAAACTTGTGAGAGGAAGGAAGCTTTCTCACCGGAAATCAAATATCCAGAGAAGTAATTCATAGATGAATAAATGATTAAAGAATGTACAACTACTTACACATAACGTGTTATGAAAGGTTCATCATTGAAATCTGGATTTCATTTTAGCACCAAGATGTTTTTCAATAAAAGTAACATAATACTCTGCTAATATCCCAGTATTTGAGGGTAAACTACCACCCTCACATATAGTGGGAAGGAAATGCAATCTATATAGGAATTTCTGTCAGACCAGGTGTCAGTTTCAAGTGTTTCATTTAAGTAGCCACAGTCTTAATAAGGACAGAAGTAGGATGGATAGTGCTATTATTCACAGTATTTTCAACCAAAGGATGCTTTTAAAAGTAGGGCATGAGATCAACATTCAGACAACAGCACAACATTTAGCTAAAAACACTTTGTCACTTTGTGTACTTTGCTTGGCCAAACTTAGAAATCAGAACTACTTGATAAGGATTGGATAATGATCACCGTTTGAGCCTTAAAATCTATTACAATGCTACCATCATCTGAATGGACATCATTTTTTGCCTTGGTGGATTCCCAGCAGAGCTTTGGATGTTAACAAAAATAATTAGTGCGATTCACTTGATTTTAACTGTTGAGTATACAGATGTAGTTTGAGATTGAAGCATTTTAAAATGAAAAAGCTTTTGAAAAAGTGAAACTAAACACAATTCATTCTCAAATTCCTATGCTGACCTCCCCCAAAGCAGAGCACAAATGCTTCAAAGCTGCTGTGTGGCATTTAAACAACTGTATGATGCATTTAGATCCCCCATCCCAAGAACTACTGACCCTTTTCTAAATGCCAAATAGTATCAAATCAGATGAACAAGGGACAAGACCCACTGTCTCTAAATCAAAACAAATGAAAACTGTCAAATCAAAGGCAAACCCAAATCTCATAAACGAAACCTTTGTTCTTCAATTTGCTACCACCTTTGCTGTCTTTTAATACAAACTGCAGTACTTCTTAATAAGGCAGCACTTGCTTCTAGCATCAAATATAACTGCAGCCAATGCATCATGGCACGGATGTAAAATGACACCTTTTGCATATCTGAGAGGCGCTAGTGGCTTTGACAAAATAGCACTATTTGAAGCCCTGGGAATGAGAACAGGTTGTGCTTTTACAGCGCAGTGTGGGTGTTAGTCTCTTTATATGCAAGGAGGGCCAACAGTTTCAAAGGGAGGGACACTCAATTACAAATATTGAAGTAAAAAGAGAACATCAGTTTAGCATTCCATGGAGAAGCTTAGGTTTAAGCATACATAGGCAGGGAGCATGACTTATTGTTCAGTTTACTCAACAAATATGTCATTGCACACTGTAGCAAATAGTGGTCCACTTTAATACTAACAAAAGTGAAGCATATACTGTACGATTGTTTGCTTGGCTAAAGAAGAGGGTTCTTTTTATTTATTTATCTATTTTTTTAGGGGGGCAGTAAATGTTCCAGTTCATGTAATCTGGTTATTTATATGATTCACTTTAACAGAGATAACAAAAGGAAGAAGCATTTGGTGAGTAGGACAGATGACTCACTCCCACACATGAAATACTGTCTGGGTTTTTCGCCGTCTTCGCTTTTTGTTCCGTTCTCATGTTTGTCTTATATGTGACTATGTTTGCCTTAGCATCTCCTTTCTATGTGGACGAGATGAGTAAGCATTGCATGGGTGTGTGTGTGCGTGTGTGGGTGTGTGTGTGTGTGTCTGAGACAGGCTTAACATTTAGTTATCTCTCCCAAGGGTTGGAGGTTGGCGGTGCTGTGGCTAAACTGAGGTGATCTGTCGCAGTGACCCACTCAGCCAGCTGTTAGATGGCATGGCAGAGCTGACAGGCCCCTGTTACCCCAGGCCATACTTAGTATTTGGCTTTCCAGCCAGCTTTATTTCTTATTTTTTTGAACACACATGGCATTATATTGATATGTGTCCCTCTGCATTCAGTCAACTAAATACCACATGGTGGGCGAGTGAAAAACTGTGTTCACATGTCTGTTTGCTGGAATTGCAGAGGGCGCATTTGAAGATTTGTAAGCTATGCTTTTTTACAACACTAATCTAATGTGTCTGAATAAATCATGGGTTAATGGGAATCACACAAAAAACCTTAAATATCCAAGTGGATTTTAAGCATTGATGGTATGTATAGTATGGTGTCAAACCTCAAAAGTAATGCCTTTGCAAGTATTTTTTGCAACAAAACATTGCTTTTATAAATTTATAGTGTACTATTATGCAAGGTAAGATCTGATAAACTGGGATAGTTTTAAGGATATCAACATTTTTGTTTTGGCATTGACTCAAGCTTTGGAAGTGTATATTAGCTAAAAGTTGTCTCGAAGTCAAATTTCCTTCAAAAGGCTGTATCCAGGGTATGATAGAAAAGCCCCTTATCAACATAATGCTTGTGCTAAAGACCAAATGGTTTGGCAGTGATATGGAAAAAGTAAATACATCCCCAAGCCTATCGCACCTTAAACTCCATAAAATGAGAACCAGTGGCTACAGATTAATTACTAATGATTAAAGCCTCCCTTGGGGGGTGGCAAGTAAACCTGTTGTTTGACAACTGCAACCTGCATTTTTAGGTTTTTTTTTTTGTTGTTGTTTTGATTTACCTGCAATTGAAGCATATGGTCATTATGCCAAGAAAATAAATAAGTCCCCACTAAGCTTATGAAGGATTTATTATTGTTATTTGAAATTCATAATTATATTTTACATCTGAAATAATGTAAAATATAATATAGAATGAGACCATTTTAAAAGGTTAACGACATTTGTTAAAGGTTAAATAATGAAGAAGGAAGAGAAGGGGAGGAATTCTATAGCCATTCAAAGAACCAGTGTGTGATTAAAACACAGCTATGTTTCATTAAACAAATATGCAGAGGGAAAACAACTAAAAAACTAATTAATATCATAAATGATAAACATTAGGCATAAAGATAAGCATAGGAAATAATGATTACAAAATTCAGTGAGTGATTAAAACTATACTAATAACAAATATTGTATACTCATTACATTAATAAACTAATACAGCTATACTACTAAATAGTTAATAGTAAAACAGTATATAAATACCTAAAAACACTAATATAGACCTGTGTGTAGCAAGAAATAAAGAAAACCTGGCTAAGACAATGTAGTCTTTTAGTCTAAAAGCAAGAGGAAAGAAAAGGATCTAAGGTTGTGTGCTGGCTGGTAGGATGAAGTTAGTTCTGAAATTTTATCTTAAGCCAGGCCTCTTTTATTCGTGCACCGTAGGGGTTTTTGTTTGTTGGAAGACTCCTTTTTTTTTTTTCTTTCTTTTTGTTTTTTTTTATGGCCCCCCCCCACCCACCCCCCCCTAAAAATTTTTTTTACCCCCCTCTTTCGCCTCCACCCCTTTTCCTTTTATTTTTTTTTTTTGCGTTTTATTCTCTCTTTTTTTTTTTTTTTTTTATTTTTTTTTTTTTTATTTATTTCTCTCTTTCTTTTTCTTTCTTTTCTTTTTTTTTTGTTTATTTTCTTTTTTTTTTTTCCCCTTTCTTTCTTTTTTTTTATCCCTCCCCCCTCCCCCCCCCCCCCCCTCCCCCCTTTTTTTTTTCCCCCTCTGCCCCCTTCTCCCCCCCCGCCCCCCTCCCCCCCCCCCCCCCCCCCCCCCCTTTTCCTTCCCATGAAAGGCTTTTCATATAAAATCTTAAAATCCCCCCCCCCCCCCCCCCCCCCCCCCCAAAAAAAAAAAATCTTCCTGCTGCTATAAATTTAGTAGCACAATTTTTCTATTTACTTTTTTTAGATTCCTGCCCTCCTATGAGTAGACAGCTAAAAGGAAACAGAAGCATGGGCAATTAAATGAGCGTCCTTCAACTGAAAATGGTCTAAAACGGAGTGGGGAACCTTGGCCCTTATCCTGCAGGTCTTCCATGTGTCCTTGCTGCTACACTCCTCATTCAAATCAATGAGTCACTGTTCAGAACTTGATAGGCTGTTTGATCCATTTGATTTGAATCAGGTGTGCTGGAGTGGGGACACATGGAAAACCTGAAGGGACAGCAGCCCTGAAGGACCAGCAGTCCCCACCACTGGTCTATAACATAATCAAAAATGTGATATAAATTGGATTATCTCTGGACTGAATTGGACTGTGTCTTTAAAAGTACCTTGAGAAGAATGTATTAGGGCACTATATAAATAAAATTGAACTGCAACACATGGAAAAAGTTTGCCATAAAATTTGATTCGTCCTTTCTGCTGAAGGGAGATGTACTAGCGGCTGATACCACAGATTACCTTCCTTTTCCTTAACTGGATGTCACAAACATTGATATTTTTGTATTAATAATAATACAGTGAACTTATAGTACCCTTTTCAGAGGCCAACATAATCTGTTTGTTTCACAATCAACATATTAGCTATACCTACTTTATGTACAAGATCTCAAGGGCTAGGCAGCTGAGGCTGATCCCAACTTCAATTGAGGGAGAAGCAGGCTCCACCATGAACAGGATGGCGATGCCAACACAGAAATAAGTCTGTGACAGACAGCAGAGGCTCAAATAACTCAACAACCTTGCACTACTTTGGACTGCAGGAAGAAGTGAAAACAAAAAACATACACTTTGGCTCAGAACTCCATAAAAAACACCCCTGCCAACCATCAGGTCCATCGTTTCTCTGAAATGAGGCAAATGCAAACCGACAACAGAAGTAATTGTAAACAAATATGCTATTTATAAATGAGGAAAACCTTTAGAAAGAAAATTATGAAGAAAAAAAAAGATTAAGAAATACAGATTGCTCAATGATGTGTCTAGACCTTGAATAAATGTCACTTTTTGAACCTCTGACTGAAAGGAGGAATATTTTCAAGTGAAGATAAAGATATTTTGGTGAATGGTCTTCGGCTGTTATTTTCATTAAAACATCTTCTTTTCAAACCTAAAATATTGGTAAGAACAGCATCCTTTTCTTCCATTTGCTTGCTTATTCAACACATGAAAAGATCTAGTAGGCTGCCTCAGAATTTAGTTATAAAGCTTTACTGCATCACAGCATTATTCTAAATAAGGACATGTATAGGATCTGTATAAAACCTTTTTTCAGAGTCCCACCCCACCCCCAGCAGCTATTTAACAATTTCTGCCATGGCCCTGGCTTGAACTATGTTCCCAAGCGAAAGCTGTCTAACCCATATCACCCAGTTATTATGTACCTCTCACCTACAGTAACCCTTCCCCCTCTCTCCACATGGATTTTCCCTCTAAACACAAACAAAAAGGTTGTGTTGCCAGCTCTCAAATAGGATCACACTCAGCCGCAGTTAAAAGGCTTAGGCAAATCTGATTTTCTCTGTGGTTCCACCGAAAGCAAGAACTGAGCCAGGGAACTGACACTCCATGAACAAGACTGGGTGATAACACAGCGCAGAGCAGGACACAATGGGACACCCCTCATTAGCTTAGTAAGCCCTGGTTTGATCTGACATATTAAGACTGTGACAGTAAAGGCTGTGTGAGTAACGCATATGTGTGGGTGTGAGCAAGCATCACTTTATTTCACTGTAACGTGGCTATGCAGGGACAGACACTAAGACATGATATAGACACAGTGAAGGCATTCACACAATATGAGGATACATAACATGAGCCTTGTTGTTCCACTGACAGCCTGACTTACTATGTTGAAAAATATAACTATATACTCATACTAAGCCACAATCACCTCCTGCTATCAATCCTAAAATACAAAAGTGGGTATTCACTTATTTGCATTCAATTCTTCCGTGAAATATTTAAAATCTTGAGCTGAGCAATTAAATTATGACTAATTGGACCAATAACAGATGCTATGTGGGTTATAATAAATTCACAACAGGACAGAAGCTTAATAAATCAACAATAATCTGTTGTATCAGGTTCAGTGAGCAAGTGAACCAAGTGCCATTAGGCAAAAAGCAGGAGACCAGCTTCTGATGTCTGTGTATTCAAGGAAAAAAAATTGCAGATAATTATTCCTATTTCAGAGAGTGGATGGTGTGTCCAAATTCCAAACCGATTAACAATATTCTCGGGAGCTGAGACAAAATTGAAACTCATTTTACACACAAACATCTGTTGACTGATGCAGATACCTCTGAGCCTTTCCTTTGGCCACTTATTTTACTAAATGAATAAGTGCATCTCTGGAAGCAATAAACATCAAAGAACAGCAACTTAGCAGGAAATAGCCCTTTTGCATTAACACAACCCTACATTTTTTACATTGTGTGAACTGATTTTACAAGTAAAAGAACGACAAAATTCTTAGACGTGGATACATTTTAATGATAATTTTACACCCTGTAGCAAAAAGTCTCATTGTTTTTATTGTATGATGACAAGAGTCCAAAACGATTCACGAGTGTTACTTTTCATTGGAGATTCTGTGAATAAAAATACAAGAGAGAAAAAGGTGATGAAGATGAAAAAAAAAGATGACGCACACGTTCCCAGTTCCCCCGGGGATTAATGAGTAAAATTGAACTGAACTGAACTGAACTGACCTGAACTGAACTGATTTAATTGATTTGAATTGAACTGAATTGAACTAAACTAAACTAAACTAAACTAAACTGAACTGAACTGAACTGAACTGAATTGAACTGAGTTGAATTGAATTGAATTGAATTGAATTGAATTAAAGTGAATTAAATTTAATTAAATTAAATTAAATTAAATTAATTTGAATTGAATTGAATTGAATTGAATTGAATTGAATTGAATTGAATTGAATTGAATTGAATTGAATTGAATTGAATTGAACTGAACTGAACTGAACTGAATCAAACCGAACCTGGTTTAATTTCACCAAACAAAAGAAATGATGTTTTGGCCTGAGCCCTTCCATCGACTTAAAAGAAAAGAAAAAGGGAAAATAATGAGAAACAGTTGCAAACCTCCCACTATAATAGCTCAACAAGAACATTTTGCAGGAATAAAAGTGTGATTTATGGTGACATCATGAACTTGTAAAAAGTGGCTAATTCCTAAAAACTGGCATCTGACATCAGTTTACTATATGCATCTGTTTAAATTCACTTTTGGTATAACGTTTTAATGGCTGCATGGACCAGTTTAACTGTGCCGTGCTGTATGCCTCTGACACAGCAACATGAATAAAGGAACATCACCTTCATCCCCCCAAGATTAAGCTCTTGTTACAGATAACAGTTATCTTCAGTCCTAACTTCTAAAATGCTTTTCTAACAGGTTTCCCTACTTGCATCATAAAACCCTTACAAATAGTCCAGAATACACCACCTCACATATTGTCTGCTAAACCAAAAATGGGCAAGTCACTCCATTTCTGATTAGACTCTGCTGGTTATCTAAGGCTGCCAGAATCAAATACAAGTCACTAATTCTTACCTACAGAGTGACTCTGGGGTGTGCACCCAGCTATCTAAACTCCTAATAACTTAGTTCTTCTCAGGGAGATTGTCTGGTACAGCCATCCCTACGCACAATGCAGTCTCAATCCAGACTGCTCTTATTTGTGGTTTTACGTGCTATGAAGTACAGTATATTAATAATGTATATTAGCACTCAATGTATAAACCAGGTTTTTTTTTTATTGCACTTTAACTTCAATGTAATCTTCTCACTTGCATGTTACATAAAAGCATCTACTACTGTCTAAATGTAACTGTACAAATCAATAAACAAAGCATTTGTAGTAATCTATGTATGGGCTTATTTAAGCTAGTTAACATCATAACATCTACACTAACCTACAGTATATGACAGTACACTTCATACCATTACCCTCTCTGCTCCTTTGCATCTCAAAGTCCTGTTTTGCTTAATTTGTAAAATAAAACAGGGGCATTACTTATTGAAATCTATATCAAAAGGCTTACGCACACTTGCAGGTATGTGCTTCCACATGTTTATGAGCATACTGCTGTTTATGTAAAAGTATGCAGAGCTTGGGCTACAGAGAGAAAAATTGATTGATTGATTAATATATTGCCTTCCATCAGCTATTCTGCTCCAAATCCTAAGATCTACAGATCATGTACACAACCTCTATCACGTCACTCCAAACAAAGTGGCAAGCTGATCCACAGAGATGCTAGCTTGTCAATCAAAATGTGTGCCAAGTTGTTGTGACTGGACAGCCTTCAAACAGCTTCATCACATTTAAAGACATTCACAAGTTAAACTGTATTGTTGTATTTTTTTCTAGATACAAGCAGAAAGAAATCGTTAACTTCATGCCACCTGATGGTTACCTCTAAGGCTGAAAATGAGCATCATAGCAAAAAAATAAAAAAATAAATACTACTACTACTACTACTAATAATAATTTTATGTAGTTAGGCAACACAGAGCAACTGCAGATAAAAAGCATTATAAATCAGAATACATAACTTGTGATACAAAAATTAAAAGTTGTAGGTAGACAGGAATAAAGAGCAAACCAGTAAAGGGATGGACAAATACACACATCCATAAAGACATCCAAAAGGAAAGATGAGTTGATTCAATGTCATACTCTGTAAGTACTGTTGGTTAATAATTATAGTTTAAAATATCTTTACTCCCTTTCTCTCTAATGAGAACATTAAAAACCTTTCTTACAATGCTGGGAGCCAGCAGTGGTCTTTTTGCTGGAAGACTAATCATCTCTGTGAGATTAGGAGCTGAAGGTTAATGTGGGCTCTCACAGATGGGAAAAGGAGCAAAGTGGGAGTGAGGGAGATCAGACCAGACAACGTTCTACAGAGACTGGCAGCATAGCAGAGGCACAGGGGGGCTATAAGTGGTTAAGAGTCTATGGATCAAGGGGAGGAGAGGCCTGAGCCTCATTACACATGTAAATGCAGCTTCCAGCATGGAGGCCCCACTTTAAAGCCTTGCTGTTTTAATTATTCCTTTGCTCTGCCCATGATAATTGGGTTTAACTCAGCCCAAGGCCTGCTGGCAACATAAGGTGAATAAAACACCCTAATGACCGTGTCCATTCTTAATGGTGATGAGTGGAAAGACCGGGCCTTCCATTTGACTGGAAAGCAGCGGTACCTTTTGTCTTGATTTTCCAGACAGGCTCCCACTGTTTGATTGGTGCATTGTTACAATGCACAGAAAAAAAAAATCATTCTTTAGTTTCATTTTATGTACAGTTAAAGGTTGTTTCAACCCTGCTGTTTTCCAATTGTTTACCTTTCCTGCTGAGAATAGAAAGAATGAAAAGAGTGTTCATAGCTTTTATGATATTTCCTATCTTTATAAGACCTCTTTATGAAACATTTGCAGTCATTTTTCTTCAAAAAGTTGGAAAAAAAAATGAAAAGAAAGACTGTCAGGGCAGGACTTCTGGCATTAATATTTATTTAAATATTATTTTTAAAGTAATCCAATGACAGAGAGGAAAAACATGAAAACATATTGTTTAACCTTGATCCTTCAGAAACAGTAATTAGCTGCTTGAATTAAGTTATGTCGTGGTTTATGGTTTGTGTTATCTTAATTTCTTCTGGTTAGTTTAATTATTTTTTTGTAATGCAGTTTTCTGGTCTGGCATACCATCTGTTCTGCATGTTGTCAGTGGCCCATACTTTGGCCACAGTCATACTGCAGGCAAAACTGTCCCAAATCTGACTTATTCCTCCCATGTGTGACCCATAGCTAATATTTTCATGACAGTCTCAAGAGCACAAATACTTGTCTTTTTTTTTTTCAATGCAACTCAGGTCACTTTTATTTGTGATCTTAAATCAGATACATGTTCTTAAAAGCAACCCCAGTCAGAACGGTCATGCCACATTTCATCTTACTTTTACAGTAAGACAGATGTGTCATTTCTGCACTGGGGGAGATTGGACATGGTAGTCTTATCCTACTCTGTGCATGCAGGTCACTTTAGGCCAGTACACACACTGGAGTCTTATAGTGATCACATCTAAATTTCAATATAAACAACCATGCAAAAATATCAGATCTCAGCAATACCTGTAAATCAAAATCAAGATAGCAATATGTGATGTTCTGACCTTAAAATTATGTGTTTCTGACTCATTTTGTTCTTACAGTGACATGCGTCATATAGCTTCCTGGAGCTGTACTTGCCCAGCCGTATCCTGAGGCTGAGAGATTTCACACTTCACAACTGATGCTGCACCACTTTACAGAGTTTCACTTTATGCATTGCGTCACATGCCAGCAACTGGATATCAACACATTGGTACAGATGCGGGCACGAAAAAGTTCCACTTTCTGCCGACTGCCAGCCACTTACCAGCAACTTGTCTGCTAATTCAATCGCACAGAGAAACGCCTGCATGCCCAGGGGAAACGATTTCAGAGCATAAATGAATGCTCGGAACAAGGACGTTTCCACACGCCAGGTTTGGACACCGCGCGTGATGACGTATTCGCTGGACAAATCGTTCAGCCAGTGATAGTGCAGTGCACTGTTACTGCACCACTTCTGGCAGAAAAAGGAGGAACGTTTTCATGCTCGCATCTGCAGTTTTACACACAATGGCTGATTCATCTAAGAGGTGAAGGAGGACATAGATTAAGCAAGAAAAAGAGAGAAAAGGACAGCAAGAGATAAGACTGGAGTCAAAATCAAACAAACCTTTAATTGCTGAAGAGAGTTCAGAGGACTGGTAGTATAATGCGATATGGATGCTGAATTAGCCGTAGTTAGGGAGTGTCTCACTGAGAAAATCTGACAAAGTTTAGTGGCGCTTCTTTAAGACCTGCAGCGTGACCGTAGCCATATTACCTATTCACCACCTGTTATTCTTTTAATTACTTGCAGCTGCATTAGTAATCACTCCTTAGCCTTTTCAGTCATGCTTGCTTCTGTTGTTTATTTGGTCATGTTTTTGGGTTTTTTTTTCTAGCTTATGATTTTAGCTCTTGGATCCCCTGCTCTGGCAGCATTTTTGTTTTGATCTTTGGTAAGTAAAGCTTTTTTTTAAAATCTACCTCCAGCCTCTTTTGTCTTGCATTTGGATCTCCCCACAGTACACATAAGAAATGTAGTCACTGAGTGAAGCAGAGAACATACTGAGGGGAGCAAAGTTGAAGAGAGCATTGACACTGAAAAAAGTTTTATCCTGGGCAGATTCAGATGTCTTCTTTCACTTAATACTAATCTCACATCTTACATCCAGACACTTCGTAAGAAGTCCATTGTATAGACTGAATGCGAAACGTACTCCTACATTCAAGGCTTTTCAAGTTGGTGGTGTAATAGACATGAATTCATTACCATGGCAATGTGGAAGATGTCAGTGAAGCTTTTATTACTAAAAGCTTTACTGACATTTGGGTATTCGAATGTCTGACATTAATTGTCCAATCTAAACCAAATACTGTTAATGCTTAGCAAGATAGTATAGTCAAGAGAGCTGTTATGAAGATAAAAAGTTAATATGAAGGCAAAAAAAACAGAAGCCTTGTCAAGGTTTCACTTGACCATGGCATTCATGTTTGTGAGCTGGTTGTCTGTTGCTTTCTCTACTTCTTATTTCTAGCTAGTTAATTAGGGGTCACTGAAGAGTTATATTTTACAGTCACTGTTTACTATTAGTGCAGCTTGTGTCACTTGTCACCACATAAGGATAACAAGTGATAGATATGAAGTTATTGAGCAGTCCCATGGTATACTAAAGATTAATCAAGCATCAGTATGTGACACATTTGAAATGAGAATTCATTTCTTGCACTGTGACATTCACAAAACTAACATCATTCAAATATCTGTTCAGTCACGTCACTTGCTTCAAATCATTTTGGAATGAAGGAGTCTCGTGTGTCTGAAGCGAGAGTCTCAGTCATGATTCTTCATGTCAGTTTAACAGAAAATTCTTGGCAGTGCTGTGCCTGACAGAGTTCATTTAATGATCGTTCATGAACTTGTCCACATTTTTCAGAGGACATGAACAGAACGTGTTCTCATTATTATTATCATTATTATTATTATAGTCCTTGGCCTTGGACTCTGCCTGACTCTTTTTTTAAGTTATTGGAGTTTTGTTGTTTTATTTTCTTAATTATTCATTTGAGCTGAATATTGGACTTTTATGACCCAAGTCCTGGAGCTTTTCTTTTTTTCTTTGGGAAAACAAGTCAGAAGAAAATACATTCCCCAAAAAATTAAAAGTGACTTAACAAAAAGATAATGTTAAAATGTTTTGCATTTTTGATATTGTACTTGGAGGTACAGTATATTCTTTGTTTCCTACCTCACCTGGTTTTCTACCTCAGATTGTTTAATAACTTCTCATTTAAAAAGACCTTTCAAGCACCATGTTTTCCTCATGCTTTAGAGAATATACAGTCGGGGTGAAAGCTGCAGCTGACTACAAGTGGGGTGGCGTCAATTGGAAAATGACAATATTTTGAGGCTAATAGCTCCGAGCAAAATATTGGAAACAGTATTATGAACTAGTTCATTTTTGGATCAGTGAACCTCATTATTTTTTATATTAATTTCATTTTATCTAATTAAAGCTTGTTTATAACTGCATTTTACATAATATTGCTGGGCCTGGCAAAAGGAAAGAGAAGGTTAAAGGGGAATTTAGCTTTTTTTGAACCTGGTGTCTGTTTTCATATGTCCTTTCATATATGTGAGTGATGGAGAAAGGAATTTTCAAGATAGCTCCAGTATTTAGCTGGGCAGGCAGCAGAGCAGCAGCCTAGCAGCTCAGCTAATGATAAGTATGGGGCAACTGGCCCCCGCATCTAAGTTCGCTCTAAAAACGTGCTTTTTTCACACTGAAGGGCTTGGACAGTCTCAACGAGCGTCCGACAACATACTAGAGTGGGGAAATGAACTAAAGTATCTACATTACCTGGTGATCGCTATTTGTTTTGGTGTTTGTCCAAATATCAGGATGCTGGAAATCAAATCTCATTCCGAAACCACAATATAACTCGTGTCAACACAATGGTGGGGGATGCGAGTTATCGCGCAATTTCCAAAATCACGTGATAACTCGCGTCAAAACACTGGTGGGGGCGGAAAGCAAAATTCCCCTTTAAGAAAGGGAACAATAAAGGGTGGACCAAAAGGGAAAGGAAAGAAACAGAGTGAAGAGAAGAAAGAAAAAACAAAGAATACACTGACACAACCAACTGTTGCATCAGCACAGAAACACATCAGAAGACAATCCCCTGTCTTTGCTGGAAAACAAAGCTAGCAACACCCTACAGGAGGCCCAGCAGGTGACAACCAAGCTGAGAACAACTTAAATCAAGACAGCTACCGGAGTATAACAAGATTATACATGTGCACACAGAACTATGCAGAAAGAGGCAAAACCTGCAAGGCATTCAACAATTTGGATTGTAAACTATGAACTGGAATAGTTTATTTTAAATTTTGTAAACTTAACTTTGAACTAGTTCCTGTAGCAATGAAACTTTCCCAACACCGAGTCTTAATATCCTATATTAATATCTACAACTGATTTCAAATTTCTTTACTACAACTAACTCTGAATTCTGTACATAAACATATGATGCCTTCAGGGTCGTCTACTGCTGTGACTTCTTCCTGGCCTAAGAGTTTTAGGAAATGCAGGTAAAATTCTCTTTCATGATTGTTTTTTTTTTTCTTTTTTTTGTGCAGTGTGGATATAAAAAGCATACCTGGCCTGGTTTGGCATCTTCACATATAGAGGCTTCATATGGTGTCGCCAGTTCAGGAGGATTGTCATTTACATCCAGAATCCGAATGCTCACTGCTGAGAAGGACGCCATTGTGTGGTTATCTACAGAAGAGCAACAGAGAACACATTAGGAATTGTGGCAGATGTGTCTGGGTGTCTTTGCAATTGCATTATAATTTTTGTCCAATTTACAATGACAAAACATCAGCTGAGACTGTCACACAGAAAAGTAGTGCTTGGAAATTGAATGACTGGGATTCTGTATTTCTAAAGTTGAGTTGGAGGTGTTTCACCCACATTTGTCAGTCATCCAACAACAGTGATTTAAATTATCCAATAAAACTGTCAACAGCCCACATTGCACTTGCACTTTACACCTATAACTGCAACCCAAAGCATATTTTTCATTTGAAGCCTATTATTTTCAGACTTAGGTGTAACTATGTCTATTACTGTGGGCTGAAAGTCCTGCCAAACTGCAGCAGAACACACAGCAGCACTTTAGCTCCTTGCAATTTTGTAGACATTGACGGAAGACTGCAGCTGCTGCTGCAATGCTGCTGACGTGCAGATTTTTCCATAATAGGGTGATATAGACAAGGTACTTTTAATAGATAATATTCATGCGGTTTTCAGTTCAGCACGAGTGAGGCAAGCTGAAGATGAAGAAATGTTTCCACAAGGAAGCAGGTTTAGACAGTTTATGTTTGTGCTGTAAAAGAATTTTTAATGTCCCTCAAATTACACACATTACCTGGAAATCATTGGTACAGTGACTAACATAAAGAAATATACTAAAGATTCAATTTTTGCCTCTAGGTCCTCACTGTCTGATAGTGACACCAATGTATACAGCTGTTTAGTAGTCTAAATGCAAGTGGCACGTATCAGCAAATTATACCGGCAATAAAATGCTTTTGGCAAAGTCACAAATTTGGTCTTTCAAGGTTACTGTTCTTGTTATTTTAAAGTCGATGATTCAAAAAGTACTCCACAGTATAAGCTCTTACAACACTTTTCTTTCTAGACCCGAATGCAAATGCAGGAGTGGAGAACATTATACAATTAGGACAGCCAAAGCCCATTTTAAATTAGCTCAATTCTTCCTTGAATCTTAATTCCCATTCTTAATTGTACAATAATATCTATTGGAGTTTCCGTTTTGCTCTTTAAAACACTGTGTACAGTACGGGGGAGCCTGAGGCCCAGAGCATGTGTGTGTGTCCTATGAGAGGATGTAAGTTTGAGAGGAAAACAGAAAAGAGGAACAGAACATTATGTGGGAGTTTAATGAGTGATCTGGTTGCTTGCAGTGTTGGTTTGGATATCCTGGTTAATTAGAGTACACAGACTATGAATAAATCAGCATACACAACTATCATCGTACCGTTAAGACACTTGAGTGGCATCCCACTGAAAATGTAACAACATGCAGCTACTTGCAATTACTCAGGACTGGAAAATCTACATAAATCACTGCAGTTAAAGAAGGCCACTGAATGAATTTTAACTGTTGTAATGTTGCAATTATAGCAGATTTATTGAGTGGTAGTTTGAAGTAGATTCACTCATATGAATATTTACCAGGTTGTTAGAGGTAAGTGTACATGTTAAAGCTGATAAATTAGCTTAGCCATTGTATTAGCAAAGAATAGTGAGTGATTCATCATACCAATGCTGTCAATAATTCGATGCTGTTGGGAAAAAAAGACAATAAAGTTTTTATTTCCTCCTCGTGTAAAAACAGCTTTTACATTCTCTAACCTTTACCTTGTGCCTGCTGCAGTTTTATGAACTTAAACCACAGCTTTCCAAATGTTTTACTTGATGGCTGACCAACTTTGTGTGTGTGTGTGTGTGTGTATTGGTCCGGCTTCCAGCCCAAATGGCCAAATATAAAGTTTAAACATCAACAAATACAAAACTGACTTGTCAGAACTTTCTGATGACATCAGAATTTGTGCACTGTTGAGATCTCCAAGCTAATACAACAGGAAAGATTATGTAAAGGGCTCAATCACCACAGACTTTAAAGGAGCAAAAAGAGGAAATTACTCAGTTCTAATTTGTGGGCAGTAAAAACCTCCATGTGAATGACAAAATGTTTATTTTAATCTAGGGTCTGTTTCACAAAGCAGGTTTAATGAAAACCCTGAGTTGTTTAACCTTGAAATGCAGGAAACTCTTGAGTTTTCCGTTAAACAAACGGTAGGTAACTCAACCCAGGGAAAGAGGAGTAACTCTAGCCTGTTTCACAAAGAGGGGAAACTTAAAACCTCTGTTAGTTACCATAGTAACAGACTCTTGAAACTAATCTGGTCAGGACCAGGTTTTTTCAATTAACAAGTTTCTTTCCGTCTCCGCCCTGTTTCAGCTACACACGTTATTTGATTTCCCCATTCTTTTACAGTCAGCAGGCAAGTTTTAGCATAGCCTAGTTCTGCCGTCAGACAAAATGTCATGTATTCATTAATGATCCAGTGGATGTGCAGAGAATGAAATATTCATCAAGACATTATCAGGCCGGGTATTTGTTCTTTTGAGCGGTACCGTTTCACGTCACAGTCCACAATCGACATACACAACCAAATCTGACCATATATTTGTACCATCGGAATTACCAATCTGTTGGGCCAAAAGACGAAAACAAAAAAAAAAGACACAAAAAGAAATAAATAATTTGCATTTATCCATCCAGCCATTTTCTCCTGCTTATCTGGGTTGGGACACAGAGGCAGTAGCATAAGCAGAGAAGCCCAGACTTCTCTTTTCCCAGCCACCTCTTTCAGCTTGTCCAGGGGCTTACAGGGCATTCCCAGGCCAGCCAAGAGGCGTTCCTGGGGCATACTCCTGGTTGGACAAGCTCAGAGCAACTCACCAGGAAGGCATCCCTGTTGAAGAATCATTTCTCCATTCAGGTGTGTTGGACGACTTTAATATGTACCAAATGTCCACACAAACACTCGCAGTGAGTCTTCTCTTAGTTTTTATTAGGGATGGTTTCTAACCCCTTTGTTTTTCATTTTACATGCAATCCACCTGCTCGATCCCTCTGTCCTCATTGGCCTGGCACCACACCACCATCATCTCCTCCCTCCCCCCACCACTATTGACTAATCAGTCCCACCTGGACCTGCTGGCTGCTACAACTACAAAAGAACCCAGCACACCCTCAGTCAATGGCAACTGCTTGGCCTGGCAACAGTTGTCCTTAGTTTATGTTTTTGGTGACTTTAGTTTTGATTTCCAGGTGTTTTAGTTTGGTTAATGGGTTAATTGTGTGATCCCCTTTGTCATTTTCACTGGTGGTTTGGAGTTGGGATAGCTAGGTCTTTTGTTGTAGTTGGGTTTTGGTTACAGGTCTTAGTTTATGGTGCTGCTCGTTCCCTTTTTGGTTCATAGCCTAGGTTTGTGGTTTTCCCCATTGGGTTCCCCTTTTCAGTGTTAGGCTCTGTCTGTCTTTTTATTTGTTCCCTTGAGCAGCATCGTTAACCCCATCTCTTTTTCAGTTTTCCAGGTTTTGTGTTTGCCTTAATCCCCTCTGAACAATAATAAACATCTTTACTTCACCTTTTCCATCTGAAACCAGTCTTTTGTTTGCGTCCCTAACCCCTAGCAGAGCTGGGACATAACAGGGATCGAGCGATACAGCTTTTTTGGGGCTGGATATTTTCTCATCAGCCTTAGCCGATACAACCTGCCGATATCTGGGGCCGATTCTCTTTCTTTTTTTTCCAGAAACACAAAGAAGAGAGTTTTGCGTTTTCCGTGGGTGAGTTGTCTGTAACCAGAACGCACTGGATCGGGTGGTTTCTCCTCTAATTCTCTTCATAAGGAGAACCGATTGTCAGCTTCGGGTCTGCTGAAGCAGCAGCAGCAACAACTTTCTTCCAGCTTCTGTTCTGGAACCTTTTTATGCGAATCTGACCGTGCTCCACCTAAATACAGATTTCCACATCGTGTTCGTCTTCACCGCAGCGCGAAGTCAAACACTTATGATCTATACCCTGATGGATAAAAAGACGGTTTGGAACACATTTGAGCTTTCACCCCTTCCTAAAATTAATTTTTATTTGATTGTGTAGTAAAGTCAGGCGCAGCTTTTCACTGCCGTCTATCAGCAAGTTGCAGCTGCGGCTGAATATAATGAAGGACACAATGAAAACTAATTTTACAACTTTTAATATAAAAAAACTTTGGTGGGCCAGAGCTGCAGGCTTCCAGCACTGCTAGTGGAGGAGAGGAGAGGAGGGGGGTGCAATGTCTCCAGCAACTGCTACCTGTATACTGTAGATGCCCGTCTGTAAATTATGCCGAGGGGCACGTCTCGGCCAATGTATGCGACTATCAGCCGATGCTGATACTAGCAAAAAATGCAAATATCAGTCTAAAATATCGGTCGATCCTTAGTTTTTATGCCCGATATTTGTGCAACAGTTTATCAGAGGATCTGAGGCTGGGTGAAACTGTCAAGATTTTAAAAGCCAAGATCAAGATCTATCTTCTCACCACGCTTTTAAAGGTTGAATATGGAACATTTTTATTAAAAGCTATATTTTTTCAAAAATAATACCTCCACAGGTCGTTTGGGGGTGTACAGAATGAAAGTACAACATTTTCCAGAAAAATTATATTTAGCCTAAAAATAATTATAAAATAAATTTTTACGGGTTCGATAATGGCATTTTATTTACGTCTATAAGCCAATACACGCCGCCGTTGCAGGTTGCCAAATACGATCTCTGTGTGGAAACAATATTTCGGTCATAGTCAGGCTTGTACAGGGAAAAAAACCGTGGAGACGACGAGTGAAGCAGCTGCTTCAGAGCCCTGGAGATATTGTTATCTGTTTCTGAGGAGTGACCTGAGAAGAGCAAAACCTGGAGTAAATTTAGGTGAAGACTTCACTAAATGGACCCACATAAACGTTTTCCACGGAGTAAAACACGGAAATGGCGACTTTTCTCCTGGATCGGTAAGCTAGCTTGTTTGCTAACATGGCTAACGTTAGCTGTCAGTTATAAACTCCTCTGCGTTACTTGTTGGACATGCTGCAGACTGTTGGTCACTTGCGTATCGGCAGTGAGCCTGGCATCCCAGCGGCTGGAGTTGTTTTTCTGCCATTGCAACTACAACCTAGACACACGTGATGTCGCTGTTCTGTCCGTATTCCATATTCAACCTTTAATTGAATATTTTTTGTTCTTTGTTTTTTTTCTTTTTTTGTGTGTAAAATTAATTTAATTAAGGGTTATTTACTCTTTTTTTTCAAAATGTATCTCTTGAGAATGATACGGTATGAAATAATGCACAAGGGCGCTGATATCTCCTGTTGCTGGTACAAAGTACAAAGCAAATGCGCCAAAGGATGTGCATAACTTTTTGCACAATGTGTCCAAACAAGTAATGAGAAGATGTTGTATTTTCTGTGTAGTGAGCAAATGAGACCATCCTCTCCTAAACACGCTCATAAGCTGTACGAACATGCAGACAGGTACAAACTGTTACTGCGTTTTAAGATTATACTGTGCGAACTCTAGCTGCCATGACATAAACTCTGTCTAAAGATTAAAATGCTAAAATGGGGTCCATGTTGACCCTAACAAAGGTAATTTTCTAACCAAGACATTTAGATTTTTTTTTTTTTTTTACCCTGACTGGGTGATGTTACTGCTTCATAGCAACCAGAAAACTACAAACTTAAGAGATGTGATTATGTGTATACTGTACATGAAACTATGAAAATCTCTCTGTCATCTCTAATTTTTTACCTAAACCCAATCAGGAAAGTAAGTGAGAAGTTTTAGAGAAGTATTTAAGAGCTCAAAAAACACGTCTGTCAAAATATCACATTTCAGAAAGGATACAATTATAGGATGCATCTCACGGTGTAAAAACAAATTTGGGCAGTTAAGTTGACAGACTTGTTATGGCAGGACACACATGGATCAACAGCTGACATATATGTGTGCTACAAACAAGCAGAAGAAAATGACCAGACCAGATTAACCACAAAAAGCACAACAAACCAATCATCATCAGACTGTAGCAGAGAAGTTCTGGAGCTCTTCCCTACTCTCTCACTGTTCAGTTCTAAGAGCGGCACACCAGCCAATGAGAATGCTGGGTACAACTAACAGCATAATCCTCACATCAATGCATGGCTTTAATTGACTGCTTTTAACCAAGGCAGCAGGAACATGAATGCATTAAGAGTTTCACTAGGCCTAGATATCTTTTCCTCTAATTCTGCTGCTTCTCCCGCTGTTCCAGAATGAAAACCAGCAATTATCAGATGTTGCACATTTTACATTTCAGTTCCCAGAATTGAAAACAGATTATTAAATCTGAGCCCCCCCCCCCCCACCCCGCACACACACACACACACACATATATATATATATATATATATATATATATATATATATATGCATAAAAGACAAAAGTTATTGAGTGAGACAGGCTCATTCATGTGGACCAAGTGGCACTGTTCTAAATCTGTCTCCGATGGAGAAGAATAAAGGGATTTCAACAGATTATTGGCATGTTCTGCCTCTGTGAGGCACATACCAGCTGTCAGGAATCTTAGAGCAGGACTGTCTCAGGCACTAAATTATGCTGACATTACTTCAGGGAAGACGGATACATAAGGGATGTGAGTGGGTGTGTCTGTCTCATATGTGCATGCCAGCATGCGTGTGCACTGTGGGTAGGTGGGGGTCTGAAGGGTTTTATTGAACAGCAAAGCTGAGTGGCCATTTGGTCACACTGATTTGCTGGAGGAAATTATTAGCTTTGTGTTGTTTTTGTCAGTAGAAAAAAAACACAAATAAAATAAAGGTACACATGTACTCAACTGTATCTGCATCAAGTTTCCTTATAAAGCCAGTTGCTAAATAGCTTTGGTTATTTTTCTTAGTTTTAATTCTTACACATATTGTAGATTCTTAAGACATTTGAAGTCCAACCATCTGTGTAATACGTTCTTTTTGTGTGTGTGCGTGTGGTGTGTGGGTGTGTGTGTGTAAAGCTCAAATTTTCAGGTGCTGATTTATGTGTTTTCCTCACAATTGCAACTCATTTTATTACAATGTTTGGTCAAGATGTTTGTAAATGTTGAGGAAATTTAATGGTCTACCACATGAGTGGTGGTCAATAAAGCACACTTCATTACCCAGGAAATGTAATTTTTTTAAGGTCTTCGCATTCATATAGAACTATATGTTGTTTAAAAGATGGCCTTACAGATATAATTTGTTTCCTACAAACAAATTTCACAAATGAGGCGCTTAATGACAGATCACAGAAAGTAAGAGACTTGTGCTTTTAGATCTATCTCTCAGAGGTAGAATTCCTCTACCTCTAAAGAAAAAAAAAAGTTTTGAAGTTGAACTAAATTAAATGACCTTTTTTAATCCAATGGGAACTTCCACGACTGCTTTGACCACCCTATGATGCGTGGTCAAAGCATGGTGATATCACTTGTGATATGATGACAATGTGAACAGATAGGACTAAAAAGAAAAGTATGAAAATCAGATTGTTTTGACTGAAGAAACAAGCCTTAGTTTCTTGATTAAAAAGTCTGGCATTGGTTATGCTCCATAGATATTTTCTTGCATCAGAAATAAATTTTTCAGGGATATATATTTCCTCTATTCAGCAGGAAGATTTATGCGTCCAGGTTGACAAGTTTTTGTGTCTATGAGAACAAAACCGCCCACTAGCTTTCTACAGACATACTATTTCCATGGTGCGAGAACACAGTTTTAGTCCCTTGCATGCTACCACCAAATAACAGGTTGATAAAGAGCCGTTACTTATTTTGAATATTTACATAATAAAGGTTAGTTATTCAGACTTTCTGGTTGATGATTCTTTGCTTGAAATCTCACTGCTTCTCGACACATTTTCCACTCTGACTAACTAGCATTTGCATCTAATTACACAGATTATTCTTTGTAATTATTATTCCTGCAGGTTCCCAGTTTCCTTTGAATGAAGATCCATTTTGTTTTGATAAAGTATAGTGGGTGCAATAACGATCCGGCTGCAGTTCTGTGACAGATTCAGAGGTTCTCAACATTTCGTCAAAATTAAATTTGTTGAAGAGAAATATTCAATTGTATGGACACATTATCGGCTACCAAAGGGAATGACACAGTAATAACTGGCTACATGGTTCTGTAGTTCTAAATGCTGTTTATGACTTAAAACTTCATAATGAAAACTAAATAATCAAGTTGCTGCTCAGAATTCCTCAAAACATGTTTTTTTTCTTGGTTTCTATACTCACTTGTTCCATCCTTCATTTCCCATGCCTGCTAGAGTTAACTTGGCTATGGTGGTTTAACCCTTATGTTGTATTCGGGTCATTTTTGACCCGTTTTCAAATTTAGGTGTGTAAAAAGTGCCACATCTTTCTTTATTGAACAAGATTTAATGATATCCTCAGGAATAGCTATTTTAACATGACAAAAGACATTTAAAAAATTTTGGTCAATTCTGAGGGTCTCTAAAATGAATAGTGACATTTTTTGCCATTCCGCGTCAAATTTGACCCTGCATGGTTTTATGTTTGTTGCATGCAAATTAAAAGGTATGGGTTGCTCTGTGGATCAGATATGGCTCACTTTGCCCCACCGCATATACACTGACACACGTGTGCTCACACGCACGTGCACGCGCACACTTTAAACACATAGGCCCTACTTTTACAAAGAATCCAAATAAAGACCACTAATTTCTTTGCCGCGCAGATAAATAGCGTGCATTCTCTCTTCAACGTTTGCGGGTGATCTTCAAAGATTACACACGTAATCTGTAACATTATTTACCATACAAATTATTTATTTAGCACCATTGTCAGAAAAATTTTATGAGTTCAATTCTAATATTCTTATAATATATCTGCACTGTCGTTCTCAAAATTATTCATACCCTCCTATAAAAGAAGGAAGATAATCATCTGTCAGTAAAATAAGATGAAATTGACAAAAGTAATAAAAAAAAAATTCTATGAAAATCATGACATTGATTTTGAATTGTGGTTCAACAGAAATATTAAAAACAAACACACATGCACACACACACACACACATGCACATGCGCACACACACACAAAACAAACAAACAAACAAAAAAACCCCAAGTGAACAAGTATGATGGAGCTCCGCTAAAATTTTATTGAGCAACACTTTGAGACAATCACTGCAATCAGGTGTTCTCTGTAATGTCCAATCAGATGTCTCCACCTGTTGACAGGTATGTTGGTCCACTGTTCATGGGAAATGTGCTCTATTATGTCTGGGGCAGTTTTGTTTGTTTATTTTAAATTATTGTTTTCAATCATAATTCGAAAGCAATATTTTATTTCGCTAAAGTACAATTAATTTCATTTAGTTTCTTGTTATTCTAATTACTGTTGTGAATTTAACCTATTTTGTAATTGGAGGGTATGAATAATTTTGAGGACGACTGTATTTGGTTATTCAAACAAACAAAAATAAATCTTCGTCAATATTTATACATTACTTTCGATTTTTTGTAAGTCCAGTTGTAACTGTAACATTACACCTAAACTGATAGAAGCCAGCAAGATGCACAGTGAGACCGGAGCTCATCCCCTGCTAATGTAAGGAGAGTTCTTCCCACTCTTCAACCGGGAGAAGAGACAGTTACCAGACGGTCTTTCCCGCGGTTCATTCTCATGTTCTTTATTTCTCCTTTTCTCATATATCCCATATCGCTTAACTCCACTTCATCTTCTGCTTCCCCTCTGCAGGCTGATGTGCTGGAAATGCGGGACACATGCGCGACGGGCGGTAACATTGTCACGTTTTTTTGTTTGTAGAAGTAAGAGATGGAAGGGCAACTAATCCGGACCTTTGCGACACTTTTCACCAGCTTATAACCCAATGACGCAATATAATTTACCGTATAGTTACCAGGTAAATATCCACCATCATGGCCATGGTTTCATTGTTACCATCTTACAATTATGCAGTAGCACACGATAATTTACTTATAGTTACCAGGTAAATACTCAGTATTTTGGCCCAAATTTATTTGTATTTATCTTCTTGTTACCATTGGTAATTACATTTGAACACGTTTATGTTACCTGTATTTACCCAGTAAATACCAGGTAATTAGGGGACTGTAAAAGAAAGGGTTACTGTCAGTAATAAGTTTCCTTATAAGTCAGTACTGCAGAACTGAACTCATTCTCCATCCCAAAACAAGACAATGTAGACATAGGTATGGAACTAGTCATATTTATAGTAACTAGTAAACAAGTTCAATTATACTGTATGACTACTTCTGAGATGTTTAAATTTATCACAAGCACTTTACTGTGGAGAGCTAATTTTGAACTTCATATGGAAAGTTTGACATTAGACTGATAATGTAATTGACAGAAAAAAAAGAACCAAAGCCCAGCTTGTGTGTGGTTACAGAAAATGCGACCCCACCTTTTATGGAAATATGTGCTCTGTATTGCTTTTGCATCAACTACATTCATTCATACAGAACAAATTAAACTCGTTGTGCATGATTTGCACAAAAAATAAAGTGTATTGTTCTACACTTTCTTCACAAATCTCATCTAATTTGTTCTCTCAGAATAAGTTGACATTAATTTGCATACAAACTTTGCATGCAAGACTTTCTCAATTTGTTTTGCTCCTGAGATATACAGTATTTTTCTTTCACATCTCCCAACCTGGCGAGCAAAAGACACTTATCTCCCTCACCATGTTCCACCAAGAATGTGATTCATTTGGACTAACAGGAAATAATGTTCTAAGAGTGTAAAAAGTCAAACAGCATGCGTTTGTTTGATCGACAGCAAATGTGGAAAGTTATGAGGAAGAAAATGTCTCTTCCTGCAACAGTGCAAGAGATAAAGACTCTGAGCTACTTCAGTATCTTTTTGCCCTCAGGGTGAGGCTCTTTTTTCCCACCAACCTGTCTGGGTGAAAAAGCAGTTTTGCAAGGTGGTATCATGCTTGCTATCAGTTCTTGAAAATTATATGTCACTCTAACTTAACCTAATATGTTTCTATGGAGAATGCTGCCAGGAAGTATGAGTACCTTGGCTAGTGACAGTGCATTAAATGCTCTTCCTGAACTCAGAAGGCTCTCTGCTCTGCAGAAGGGAGACAAATACTACACAGACTAGAGCTTGTTTCGCCTTTGAAAGAATGAAAGCATGAAGGCACTGTGTTTGTGTCTGTGTGTGCATTTGAACTGGTGAAATATCAAAATAGTGTTTGTACTGTAGCTAAAACCTCCTGATGGGGCGCACAAACAACCACAGAATGCAATAAATGGCATTTTGTGAGTTTTACACATTGATGGCATGAGTTAATTTTAGGGCATAGACAGAACTGTCAGGAAGCCACTTGTCACTTGTCCAATGCTGGTACACATGCAATCCAACAGTTCAAAGGTCAGTAATGGACTGAGATAATTAAGGGTTATGCCACAAAACTAGAGTTTAACAATGTCCTCAGACAAGTTGACCTTGTGGCTCCTTAGTTTTAATGAGCACAAGGGCCCAACAAGAAAAGAAAATCATTAAGGCGAAAATGAAGACCATTGTTAAAATGCTCTAGCTAGCATAAACATTTAATCCCCCACCCTATTTCCATCTCTCTTGTGACTTTATTTTTCTTTTTGTCTGACTTTTTTTTTTCTCTCTCTCTCTCTTCTGCCTCCTGGTTGTATATCTGCAGTTATCGGGCCTATGTGAGCTAAGAGGCGATAAAGACACAGTCTGGGTGGGAATTCTGATGCCGTTGACCACTGACATTGTCTGCGGATGTTTCCATGGATGGCAATGTGAGAGGCTTTATCTTTCAAGTGCAGGCATGTGTTTATGTCTGATATTGGAAGGTGTGGGGACGCTTTAAATGTTCAATTAACATTAAAATGTAACTATGACATAATGCCAAGCACAAAGAGATGGAGCACAAAAGAGCCCAAATTACTCTGGGATGACTCAGACGGACTAATTTTGTCTAAATGTTTATGTTGGGTGAGATTGCATACTCTTTGGTTTGGGCTGTATTGATTATTGGAGTAATCACAGTCTGGGGAAATATAAGGAAGGAACAAATATGAAGACATTCTAGTCTTGTTTATGGCATTGTTTTCTTCCTCTCTCTGTGTGTGATGGTGGATCCCAGTTAGATGCAGAATCCAATCTCCTATGCTTTCACTGCAATCCCAAAATCATTTAATCTGTATATGATTGAAAATAGTGAGAAATACCAGTCTTCCTCCTTTCTCAAGTTTACTTCTAATGGCATAGTAATAACCTCCCTGTTTCCCCAAGTTATTGCATTTTTCATTTTCTTTGCAATGAAAAAAAAAAAAAAAGCTCTTCACACATTTTCAGCATTGTAGTTCAACTAAAACATCAGGATGATGACTATATTTTCCCTCTGGCATAAAAAAAAAGAAAAAAAAAACAGCCCATGAATGATCGTCTACGACTATGTCATACAGTTTTGTTCTTTTGAAGTCAATCAATATAGTAAAGGTGTATTTTATTATTCATATGTTCCAAAGGATGGCTGTGAGAATAGAAGTTTTCTATTCTATCACAGAAATATTTATCTACTGTATGGTGCTTTAAAGTTCTATTTATACTAAAATATCATCTAGCACAGGCTAAAGATAGTCAAATAGAGAATATTTCACACTGTATATAAACTGGTACATCTTAGGAATTATTTGGAAAAAAAAATTACCATCCTTTGACACCTGCTGAGTCTTATACTTTAATCCTAAATTAGTTTACAACTAAATCTTGGATGTTGTTCCCCTACCATTCCTTTTCTATAGCATTATTGTTTTTTGTTTGTTTGTTTGTTCTTTTTAAGCAAAAAAGTCTCAGCAATTGCTGTCAATGTTTCACTTTGTCAGATAATATAAAAATGTTTTTTATAAGATGACAAGACTTTCTTCCTTTTTTTGTTCCGCCCTTACATTAAAAGAAGCAAACAGTTAATATTTTACAATATTAAATGTAAGTCATTGAATTTCTTTTAATTTTTTAGGGCTCTATTACACCTGGGATTTTGCTAAATCTAAACATTGCAATAAATAAACCAGAAATGGAAACATCCCAATTTAAAAAACAAAACAAAACAAAAAAAAAACTCTCAAAATATCGTAAGAACGTTTTTACTCCTTTATGAGGTGATTTTTCAGACATTTCAATAAAGCAGTATATGGGCAAAATTGTAATGGAAACACTTTTTGGGCATTTACACGGCATCATGTGTGTCATGTGGGGGCCAAAAACAGTAGCCTATTCCCTTACTAATTATGATGTTTATGATCATTTACAAGCATTAACTTTGGAATTGGAGCTTTCAAGGAAGCTTCTCCAGTCACATAGGCCTATATGAAAAACCTGAAAATGTCTGTATTTCGGTAAACAGAGTTCCTTTTTGGATAACAGCATGCAGATATGGTTTAAAGGGACTTGAGGCAAGATTAAGAAATGAAACTCGCGACTGGCGCTTCAGATAACGAGCCAAGCCGCCACGGGAGCGTGCACAAACTGAAGCTATAATGTTGTTTATATAAGCTTTTTCTTCGTAGTTACACTTTTTAGTGTCTTTCAGTTGATCTGGATCGTTTGCTGATGGCAGAAGAATCTATATCTATCCCATGCAGTGTTTGAATTTACCGCAACCGTCTTCTTCCTGTATCAAAACTGTCAGGGATGCGGATGCAGTGTCATTTAACGTCACATCCGCAGGGCAGCGCGGGAAATTTGGCCACCGAATTGAAGCGCTTTATGCAGCACACAGCCTTTTCAAGGCAACGGAGAGAGACGTAAGTGGGCTCGTTCTTTTTGGTTTTTAAGGCTTCATCACCCATTGGTATTAAAAAAACTGGACATGCTTGTTTATTCTTTTGTAATTCTGCCTCTAGTTCGTTTAAGTTCTGGATGTATTTGTAACAACTGGCCACGAGTTCTTGTCCACACATTTGTAACACATGGCCATGATTTGATTATCTATTTTCCACATGTTCATTATTTGTTCTTACGATTTAATAATGTGTGGCCACAGGATAACATCTTTTGGCCATGCCTTAGGAATCTGTTGCCACATTTTTTTCCTTGCCAATGTTAACAGAGGGCTCTGTGCATACAGACGTTGCTCCTGAATTATCATCCGCTGCTTTCATCTCCTGATGAGGAGGAGCAGTTGCTCCAAAATGCAAAATATTTTGTATCTCTATTCTCCTCAAAGTGGAGTCTCACGGGATAAATTTTAAGAGAATTATGGCTCATGCACCAAAGATCAGGGATGGCTAAGTTCAGTCCTCGAGAGCCACAATCCTCCAAATTTTAGATCCACCCCTTTTCCAGCACACCTGAATAAAAGGAATGGCTCGTTATCAGGTCTCAGCAGAACTGAATGACAAGCACATGAGATAATTCAGGTGTGTTGGAAAAGGGGTGGATCTAAAAATTGGAGGATTGTGGCTCTTCAGGACCGTGGCCACACCTGCCAAAGACCATTCAATGAAAAAACCTACATATTGATTTTGTACTTTTTCAAAATTTAAGAAATATGCTTTTATTTTATGAAAAAAAAACTGTGATGGAAACACAGCTCATGTCCCTTTGATAATGTTTTAAAACTTTACCATCAATAAGATGAGAACAGGAATAACACATGGCTGCCACATTAGTTGGAACTGAATGGTATAAAAAAATGTGTCTTAAAGGTTTAAATATTTCTGTTCTTTAGATCATTTCTGTAATACAGTAATTTTCTTATAACAAAAGTTTCTATTCGGTGTATTCACAAGTTAAAAACAGACCATTAAAACAATTTTGATTCATGTTTTTACTGATGGAAACAGTAACACTTAATAGTTTGAAATTTATAAAGTTGGTTTTGTGTGCGCGTGTGTGCATGTGTGGGGTGTGCCGTGTGTTTGGAAAGTTGAAGTCAGCAGCTAATAGATAATAATATATCCCAGTGATATTAGCATTACCTGCTTCTACAGCCTTCACAGTGATATTGTGCCAGCCTGCAGTTTCCCGGTCCAAAATTTTTCCCAATCTGATAGCACCAGAGTCAGGATCAATGTGGAAGATCATATCCTGGTCTGTAGTCCGATCAATGGAAAACCTGGAAGAAGAAGTAAGACATAACAGATAGAGAAGGATAAGAGGTATAAAATGTGTTTAATATTTACATATACATACAAAAATTTACATATTTGTTTTTTGTAATTGTTGAACAAAACTCTGAACCCCCTTGAAAGAAATACTTCTTCAAAGATTGTAGATCAAGTGGATGAATTAAGATCTGTTAGTTATATCTGTCTGGTTTGTTTGGTTTCTTTAACACATTTGAGAATTTCATTAATTTTCAAATAGCCAAGATGAATGCATGCTCCCTTTGTGGTTGATCAGGGCACTGATGCCAGAAACTGTAATTAGTAATTGTACAACTCGGGACTAAGAGGATCAAATGCTTTTGAGAGACTGTGACCATTACATGGTTCCAGTGCCAGACTTGAACAGGACACTTTAAAAACAGATAAAAAATCTAAACTTTCTTGCTGAAATGAAGATAAATGAAAACATATTGATGCATCAATTGTAACCTGTTTGTGGAAAAACATGAATTGATCATTTAAATTTATTTACAATGCAGCAAATTAAACCTTTTCCAGGGTGAGTTTGACCAGATACATGGCTTTGGCTGTAATAACCAAAATGTTGTAAAACACCTAAAACTCTAGAAACATGACAAATTACCAATGATCACCCAACTAAAAGATAGATCTCCATACAGAGAACAGGTTCCTGGCAAGTTAAAATTTAGCAAGAGGCAAGGAGAGAGAATCTCCCTGTGTTGGAAAATAAAATCAAATAAAAAAGAAAAACATAAAAGTTTCATTGTGCACTCTAGAAGACCCATAAATGGATCTTTCCTTCTTCGGGATACTGGGTGCGCTAAAAAGACTGGTGAGTCAACAAAAAGCTGCTGAAAGGTTTCTTTGTTCCCAGGTCCTCTCTCCCACAACACACACAAACACACACAAACACAAATGCAGCTGGCTGTCTTATACCCGCATAAACCCGGGGGCTCTCCTGGGCCTTTGGCCCCTCCCCCTCCCCCGGGCCCCCTCCCCCCGCGCCCCCCCCCCCCGGGCCCGCCGCTCCTCCTCTTCGGGGGCCGCCCGGCCCCGGCCCCCCGGCCCCCCGCCCCCCGGCCCGCGGCGCCGCTGCCCCCCTTTGCCGCCCTTCCTGTCTGCTTTCCGCCTTTTTGGGACTGGGGTTGCTTTCCGCTCTTGCTGGGCCGACCTGCGCCTCCTCTCCCTCTTCCCTCTGCCGGGCCTGCCTGCTTCCCTCTTCCCCCCCCATTCCTTCCTTTTTTATCCCTCTTCCCTTCCCTTTCTTTCCTTCCCTCTCTCTCCCTCCCCTCCCTTTCACTACTTGTCCTCTTCTCTCTCTCCTCTCCTTCTCTCATTTTGCTATTTTTTCCTCCCCTCTTCCTATTCTTTTGTTTTGTTGTGTTTTTTGTTTTTTTTTGTTTTCCTACTTTTATTTTTTTGTTTTCGGACGCTGCACCGATTTTCCAGGGAACTGTTTAAAGTGATTCCTCCTCTCCCCCCTCCCTCCCCCTCCCTCCCTCCTCTCTTTCTCCTTTTTTCTCTTTTCCTCTTTTCCCTTTTTTTTCTTCCTTTTCTCCTTCCTCTCCCCTATGTATTGTTTTTAGTATTATATGTTTTTTTATTTTATAAAATAATTTAAATAATTATTATTTTATATATTTATTTTTTTTTTACTCTCTTTTTTTTTAAAAAAACATCTTCTACAGAATATAGAAATTAGATTTCCCTTTTCCTTTCTCCTTTTCCCTAGACACAAAAAAAAAAAAAAAAAAAAAAAAAAAAAAAAAAAAAAAAAAAAAAAAAAACCATAATAAACAACCACAAGCGTTATCAGCACTTATGGGTTCCGACAAACATCCCTACCTTCATTCTTGTAGTCTCATGAGAATGATGGTTAGATTTTGTTCATGAGGAAAAAAATGTCAAAAACTGTCATAAAAAGGAATGAAAACATGAATGGTTCATTCATTTATAAAATGTTAGGTGCAGCACTTCCTGTTTTCATGCAGTATAAGTGTAGGTCCATTGATACCATTGATATGTCTGTCAGCAAATACATGTAGCTTCATTAAATTGATTTGTTACATCCCATGTAGTCAACTGGATATAAAACATTTGCTAACACCCATCTAAGGTGTAATTATTATCATAATTCTTACTTCTTTCTTTGAAGCACATTTCATCCCTCGTTTTTCCAAACAACAATCAAAAAAAGGGTTTACACTTCGCTTTCATTTACAGTAATAAAAGTTTTAAGAACTACATTTTCCCAAGGAAAAATAACCTACAACAAAAAGAAACAAAACAAAAACACAAAAAACACTGGATAATATATAGTACATGCAATTTATGTACAAAATAAATAACAATGGGGAAATATTTTACTTTACAGTTTCCAAATCTCTACAATAATAAATGTTTGATGTAGTACTTAGTTGAGCAGTAAAACACTGAATAGTATATTGCAGCATATAAATGTTCGAAAATACAGTAACTTACAACCAAAGCTGTGAGAGAAACATTGCAGAGAGAAAAGTCAAATATTTGTCATTGCAATGTATTATAGTAGAGCTTTAAACAGCCATGTAAAGTGCCTCTGAAGTTTATATGGGGAAAGGTGCTGCATGTGCATATTTGGTTCCTACCACAGCAATGTGCTGCTCGTCTTCATTCTGACAAACTGAATGTCTGTCTTTTAAAAATGCATTTGGTGATCAGCATGTTTACATTGAAACCTCAGCATTTAGCATGCATCATTATGCAAAGGTTAAAGCGGGCTGGTGTCTAATTCCAGAAATCATGAGCTTTCTGACTTTGTCCACAACTGTAGGTGTCTTCTGGCCAACTTCCTTCCTGCTTTCACTCACTCACCCATTTATGTACTCAAACACATGCCCACACATAAACATTCAGACACACTCTTATATGCTTGCACATGTATCACCCACATACCTTCAGCTTCAGGCTGCCAAGGCAGTGAACGACAGCACTGCCATTGTGTTGTGTTTTATTACACCTGGAACTCTGAGTCTCATGCATTTTTAATCAAGGTAATTTTCACAGGCCCTGCGTGTGCTGGTGTATACTCTGTCACTGAGACTGTCATTGCCCTTATCTACATTTCAACCCTCCCCCCCTTCCTCACACAGCAATTGCTCTTCTGGGGACGTATAAACCAAAGACCTTGATACTAAAGATTACCAGATGATACAGTTTTATCACACACAGTGATTTAAGATATTTAAAAAAAAGATATATTCTACACACCATTGTTGTTTGTACAAGATGCACTGCTGGTTTGGCTTTTACTCATCTTCAAGAGGAATTTTTAAGAAAGAGTTTTCCTCTTTAACCTGTTGACTACATTAGTATCTTGGTTCTTACTGAGTTATAGCTCTTTGAGACAGCAATATTTAGAGTTCAACTTCTCTTGCAACAAAAATGTCAAGAAAAACAAACAAACTGATGCAATTTGGAGTTAGTTAACATTGGTGTGTTTATCACTTGATTTCCGAAGGATTTTCAGATTTTTGTGCAGAACCCCCACCCCCACATTACCACCACCACCACTTTCCCTCCCTCTGCCGTAGTTAATTGCCCCATCCACTGCCCATTGTTTTACAAATACAAATAAGGTAATCTGCATGTTGGTGTCCCACCCAATAACACCTGCTCATTACACCTGTTCATCTCTTTCACACAAAAGCTTTTGTTCCATAAAAACAGCAAGAGTATATAGTATAAAGTATAAGTGCTGACTTATGCAAAATTTCTGATTTTTCATATCAAAGCAGTTTTGACTGTGGGCAGCAGATGATGAAAATCAAAAAGGTAGGATGTACCTGACTTTGACTCCAATTCAAATCTGTTGTGACAATCGTATCTTTGTGCTAAATCTGTGTTCTGTTTACATTAGATACATTTTCACTGCACTAAACCTGCTGTTTACTCTACTGTGATTTTTAATTGTGAGGTTTTATTTTGTCAAGCCTTTTTCTTTTTGTAATTTAGTTCCTGCCACATAAATGTATACTCACACTTATTGATGTACCTGTATAATTATTTGTTGTTTATCATGTAATCATGCATACTGAACTGTAATAAAGCTAGAAAATAAATCTAAAGTAATACAAGGTTTTCTATTTGATTTCAAATAGAAAACCTATTCCCTGGGGGAATAGGCTGGGGGGGGGGGGGGGGGGGGGGGTCATACAGGAAAAGTCAGGGGGACACAATAGTTTTCTTCATGAAGAGAGCCTTATTAGTGTGACGTGAGTCATCCAAGCCTGCATATAAGTCTCATCTGAGTTTCGCTGAAAAAGCAACAGTAACAGCTCTCATTCTGACTTCTGATTTTCAATATTCCAACTGTGGATATCAGCTTATGTCCCAAATTAGCAGTCAAGAATATTTGTGTGTGACTCTGAGTCACAGCTGAGAAGCATATTTAGGAGTATGGCACAGAGTTATGCCTAAATAGGGATTTTTCATCTTTGGTCACATCGCGCTTGTATTAACTGCTGCGGTAAATACAAGGATGATGTGGGCTGAGAAGATGGAAAAATACATGCCTTATGCCTTAGACTTTATGGAAAAAAGAAGAGTTTGGAACACAACTTAGGTTTTACGCCCTGAGATTATTTTTATTATATCTTTATATTATTTTATTTTATTTGATTTTGATTTTCAGCAAAACCAGATGGTGGTTTTCAATGTGATCTGCTAGCTGATCGTTGTGATCTGTCAGTGATTTTTGCTGCGGCTCAAGTGCTTGGTGACATCATATCTGTGGAGAGATATGATTCCCTCAGTACATCTAATCTGAAAGAGTGCCAGGATGAGTATGAGTTGATCTGAGTATGTGCTGATTAGGGCTTGGTTCTGCTGGGTGACGTTTTCCTGGACAAATTTACATAAGAAAGTCTGAGTTAACTATGGGTAAAAGACCGGTGGGAAATACAGAAACCAAAATTATTTGTCAAATAGCAGATACTGTATGTTAGGCTAACAAAAAAATTTGTGAAATGGTAGGACTGGTGTTATGGAGTGGCAGGTATCCTGTCATAGCACCATAAGATCAGGTAGACTTCTATACAAAACTTTTTAGCTAGTCCTTTTGTTAAAATCAGATTTTTCTCTTCCTTACCTAACAGGTTTGTTCTTTACATCCGGATCCCTGGCTGTGACGATACCAACCAGGGCCCCAACTTTGGCATCTTCTTGGACTTCCATAATAGTGCCATCTGCTGGTTGAAAAATTGGTGGCTCATCTACATCCGACACGCTCACTCGGACAATGGTCTGGTCTCGGAAAGAGCCCAGGTCCACAAAACGTGGGTCCACATGCTTATTTACTGCTTCTACAACAACGTTGTGTGTCCGCTTGCTCTCAAAATCCAGAGGCTGAAACAGAAACAAACAACATCCCAAAATTAACAAGCCCACACAGTAGCTATCCATCCTTTAAAGTGATAGAGATCTCAGTTCACTAACACAAATGACCAGAAGCTACATTACAGTGAGACAGCATTAGAACAGATGTTGCATTTGCCATTAAATAGAAGTAGAAGTGAGTATAGGTGAGAATGCAGCCAGGATGTTTTGTTGCTCTTTTCTCCTTTCAGACATACAATGCCTATAAGAAATATTCACTCCCTTGGATGTTTTTTATCCTTTTGATGCTTTTGTGAATCAAGATGCATAAATTTGGCTTTTGTTACCAAAAATAATAAAACACACAACAACTATTTCCCAGGTTCTTCACCAGTCAAAGCTTTATTGGAGGGTGGCAATGATAAAGTCACTGCTGAAGAAAACTCATATCAAGTCTCGACTAGAGGTGCCAAAAGGCATGTTGGAGAATTCATGGCCAAGTGGAAGAAGGTCCTTGGTCTGATTAGACCAAAGTGGAGTTTTTTGGTCATCAGAAAATGCGCTGTGTTTGACGGACACCAAACACTGCACTTCACCACAAACAGATCATCCCCACTGTGAGGCATGGTGGTGGCAGCATCATGCTGTGGGGATGGTTCTCAGCAACAGGTTCTGAAAAGCTTGTAAAAGTAGATGGTAAAATGAATGCAGTAAAATATCAGGAAATCCTGAAGGAGAATCTTATTCCATCTGCTAGAGACCTACGGCTTAAGAAAATAAATCATGTTCCAGCAAGACAATGATCCAAAGTATAAAGCTAAAGCTACACAGAGATGGTTTGAAGACAACAAGGTGGGCATTCTGGAGTGGCCGAGTCAAAGCCCAGACCTCAATCCCATAAAGATTTTGTGGGTGAACTTGAAAAGGACTGAACTGGAAAAGGGCTGTTCACACCCTATCCACATGCAACCTGACAGAGCTTGAACACTTTTGCAAGGAAGAATGGGGTTATGGGGTGCCTCTGAGTCCTAACTTGAAAGGGATGAATATTTAGTCAATTACTTATGTTATGTTGCATATTTTTATTTGTTTGTTATTATTTGTAGAAATCAGATTTCAATTTGACATTAAAGACCCACAATTTAACTTTTCCACCTTAAAAATATGTGTTTCTGACTCGTTTTGATGGTACACCAGCATTCATTATGCACATTTTTGAGCTGTCACTGCCCAGCCGTGTCCCAAGGCTCAGAAACCACACTATGCAACTTTCACATCCGGCCATGACGTTGCAGCCAACTATTAGTTGTGCACTAGCATGCTAGCAAACGGATGTGAACCAGACATGAACACAGTAGGGATGGGTACAGTTCACATTTCAATCAATATGGTACCAACTTCCGGTACCTGCGAATCAGTACCGGTACCAAATGGGACCAGTTTTCGGTACTTTTGTCGGTGTTTATATGGCAATAACATATTTATTTCTCATCCTCAACATATAATTTTAAACTAATATATCAAAGCAAAATCCAGCTGTTTTTATTCTATATGGTGTCGGAGCATCTGGTACACAGAAGGAAACTTAATGACAGAATGATTTAATGAGAAAAAAGATGGAATGTTCTCAGACACTAAACTGATTATGTCGCAGCATTTTGCGCAGGTAGGATAGAGGCTGTGAGCCTCCCGCTCCAATGATCAAGCCCAGTTTACTAACTTCGTGTGCACAGTTTTTGCCGTGCTGGTTAAACTATACAAGCTTGCTCAGAAAGACGCAGACTCGATAACAGATGTTATTGTGGTTGGTGCGCTTGTGTGCGCAAACCCCGCTGTGATGAGGAGTTTAATAAGATGTGGGATGCGAAGGAGGGAGGGTGAGAGAGACGTGACCTGCACGTCGGCCCCTGAACTGATTTACTGTGCTAGTTGATGGCAAACTCAGTAAGTATTTACATCATACTGAGTTCTAGAATGGCAGGTTGTGAACTCAGCTGGTTATTATCTGCCCCCAAATTAGATCTGTTCAGCCACTGAGGCGGCTGACTGACTTCTCCCTCTTCTTTCTGTGGGCTGCAGACGAAGCGTCGGGAATGGAGCTTTGAGAAGAATATTGTGTTTAATCAGCTGCTTTCTCAGATTAGACGTATTCCCGCCACTTGTCTTGCATTTTGCATCACAAATATTGTAGCGAGCTTGATGTTTTAGAGAAGTGAAGCCAGAAAAGCTTCAATCAGCTGCTTGTTCTGACTGAACCCACGGGCGCTGCGGCTGATGTTCTGCATGCAAGCGACGTTCACGTGCGGCATAGAAATCAACAACTCTTCCACTCCCTCACAGTAAAAAGGATGCATTTAGGTACCGAAACATGGTACCATTTGATTTTATGTGAATTGGTACTTGGTAGTACCGACAGAGTTTGGCAGGTACCAATAAAAGTACCGAATTGGACACAGCGGGTGTTTTGAACGCGCACCATGGCGGATTTGGCAAAGAAAACCCAAGAAAACATTACCGGAAGAAGAGAGGAAAAGAAAGAGAGGAAGGGACAGAATAAGAGTCAGTTTACTGGCTGGGGATGTAAGATGCAACATGGATGCTAGTTTAGCCGTTGATGGGGGGCACGTCACTGAGAAAATTGCTAAAAGTTGCATTGTGGGTTTTCAAAGAGATTTTTTTAGAATAAAAGTTCTGTTACAAAAGCAAAATTATGTTGAGCATGACTGATTTACTAAAGCAATAAAAACCTGAAAAGATCCAAGGCAGTGAATACTGTTTATAGTCACTGTATCATACTTCAGTTTCTTGCCAAACCAATTCCAATATCTGAAGAAAAAAAAAAATCCCAAAATCTGGTGGGCATTTATCTTAATTCAAGTGAGCATTCTTAATTTTAGTTTGGGTCACCATGTGTATGTTTAAGCATTGAACATTCAGATGATGTTTTTCAGAATTATACCAGCACAAAACCACAAAAAGAAAATGACATTAGGGTTGATCTTATTTTGAAGAGTTTATTTGTCATGTTGGAGAACAGGTCTTATTCTACGTGATAAATTAAGACACCCACTGAAATTAATTTAAATACCAAGTGATACTGTACATCTAGAGCTGTCACCTTTAAATGGAATTCTCCAAGAGGAAGCATTCATTTTAAGTGCCAGGAGCTACACTTTGTTATTATTGATATGAGGGAATAAGACCAATGAAGCATAAAACAGTTCTTGGAAATCATGTTAAAAATTCAGCAAATGTTTCCACGAGATGTAGCTAGCATTAAGGGATTGTATTAAGCCTGCCCAACACAGTTTGTTCCTCAAAGGTAACTTCTATAAAAGGTGGGTTGGGGGTGGGGTGGGGTGTGGGTGGGGGGGGATTACTTCAGTCATGACATGGGTGCTGTTTTTTCTTAATATACTTCAACAAGCTAGGGTTTATTCTTCATAAATATAAGATGAACTAGAAAAACAAGCAAATGTATGCGTACAACATAAAAAAAAATTGAAAGTAGCACCCTTGCTTCAAAAAGTGGTGAAGCCCACTTTAGCACACATTTTTTTGCTGGATATTTATCATTTTTCCATACAATTTGTCTTGTAAGAGGTTTAAGGGCATTGAATTTACATTTTAAATCCCCTCTCAACATTTAATGGGATTCAAATCTGGGCTTTGGCCTTCCCATAAACCTCTATTTCTCCTATCGGAAATATTCTTTGGTGAATTAGATGTGTATTATCCTAACAAAAGATCCACCTCACGTACAAGCCAGATGACCGAGGATTAGCTTCATGCATGTTTTGATATCATGCACGTATTTGTGTCACAAAAAGTAAAAACATCATGTTGTCCAGTCATTGAGGCAGCAAAACAAAGCCATACCAAAACATGCTTCACAGTTGGTGTGAAATTGCTCCGCTGAAGAGCTGTATTTGGCCTGCACCACACGTCTCTTATTACTGTGGCCAAACAACTTTATCTTTGATTGTCTTTCCAGAAACAAAACAAAACACTTACTTAGTCCATTTGTTCATTGGCAAATTATGTTTTGTAAAAAAATGTTGTGTATTTGTAGCAAAATGGTCAGCAAAATAATAATAAAAAAATAATACTGAGTAACAGAAAATAATAAATGCACTGCATCATGACTTGAATTCACTTGTACCTTCTTGATGGAGACAACAGCTTCCTGTGTCTCTACATCTGTTGTGACCTTGAAGAGTTCCCCTCCCTCTTTGATCAGATAGCTCATGTCTGTGTTTTCCCCCATGTCTGCATCTGTAGCAATGACACGTCCAACTGGCGTCCCCACAGCATCTCCCTCTGACACTGAAAACTGGTACATCTCTGGTGAAAAGAGGAGATGGCCAGAGGGGGAAAAAGTATTAACCACGGAGTATAGATGAGGTTGTATGAAGCACCACAGAGGATGTTCAAACAGAAGAAGAATGGGGAGAAATAGATGGAGAACCTGAAGTTGAAAAATAAGTCATTTGTAAGAAATGCATAAAGGTATTTTGCAGAATACAGGGAATGACATAGTAATAAATATAAAGTCCAAATAAATTGGAACTCTGATTAACAATTAACAATAATTACAGACAAAGTGATCACTGCATGAATATGAGGGATTTTCAAAAATATACACCCTGATATTTAAAATCCACAAGTTTTATGAATTTGGCAAACTGCACAACAGATTTCACTCTTTCATTTGATTTCAATAAAATTGCCATTTACATAATTCAAACATAAAACATTTTGGTAAATGACAGCTGCCTTGACAACACATCTGCCTCTGGATTTACATGATATCCCCATTACAATACAAATTCTTCAATATTATAAAACGCTGCATTTAAAATTTTAAACTCTGAATCTGATTTTATTTTCGAATGAGTGAACAGATCAAAGAAAATGTATAAGATATGCAAAGGGACATTATGATCTAGATAACGAGCAGGAAGATTAAACACTTCTGTTCCCAGTAGAGAAATTCCATGAAAACATCAGAGTCTTTACACACACCATATGTCATCTTCCTGTGCCACTGATTTATGGAACTGTATTCCAGATTCTGTTCCCCACATCCAGCATTGGCAGTGGTACTATAATTCTGCAAGGTTTATCACAATGACTCGGTAAATATGATTTACTCAGATGAAAAAGGGATTCGCACCAAAATTTCAAAAGGTTTGTGGAGACATATCACAAATATTCAAGTAGACTGTCAGATGCTGCACCTCTTGCTTTGTCAAATGAAACATTGTTGCAGCATCAAAGAATCAGTTTAAGCCCAAAATGAGGACAGAATATGAAGCTGAAATGAGAGCAAGGATATAATCTTACATACAAATCTTATATATATATATATATATATTTTTTATAAGATTTAACATTTAACATGGTAATATATCATGTATAAGGGAGAAAAAAATGAAAAAGTCTCAATTTGTCTAGGTGTATTTCAAATATTTGAACATTTGTCATTCTTCAGCTGTTTTAAAGAAGGCTTACTAACTGTGCTTTTGTGGTTTGTTGGGCTAGAACATACTTTTAGGTGTATAATATAAATTTGTCCGTTGAGCATGTGCACTGAAAGCTATGTGAGAGCCACCAAGCAAAAAACCCAACTCACCATGATAAATGTAATATACAATCAGCCATATTGATTCAACCTTTTATAAGCCTTGCTTAAAAAGAAAGATCAAATACGCAGTGGAACCCATCTATTCTCCACATTTGATAGACTACTTTGTCATGGGTTGCTGGTATGAATGGCCCTTGAATTTAATTTAGGTGGTTTTCTCGGACTGATATGCAGGCCATTCATGCCACTGCCTATTGGTGTCAGTGGCCTGCAGGTTTGCAAGATGCATTGTGTGTGCTTTGTCTAAAAGCAGTCTGTCATCCCCATCTGCTTTCTACCTCTCCTCCTACATCATCATCTCCTTCTCAGGCTAAGGCAAGAGAATCTGCAGGATACACTCACTCTGTGGGAAGCGTGGTGGGTTGTCATTAACGTCTGTGATCACTATGGTCACCGTGGTGGAGCCAGAGAGACCACCCATTTGTCCTGCCATGTCTGTTGCCTTGACGACTAACTCATAACGATCCTGTGTCTCACGGTCCAAATCTGCCACTGCTGTTATGATAATTCCTAATGAATGAGAGATGGAAGAGAGTTTGAAGGAAAGAGGGAGAGAAGGAGGGAGAATTGTTAAAAAATGAGGCCACTGGAAAGGTTACATTAGTCATTAGCGCTTATGCAATAACAGGCTATATTTCATCTTTCAGTTTGGAAATCAGCTTTAGAGAAGCACCGTATTATGGAGGCACAAGTATAGTGCATTACAAATTTTCCTCTTCAGACAAGCTGGAGTAGAGGCTGTGTCATATTTGCCCCTCTGCACATACAACGTTTTATAGCTCAGCTGTATTAAAATGAATAATATATAGGGGCAGAATGAAAGCATGCCACAGCCACCCTGAACAGCATTACAACTCATCCATGGTGGTAAGACTGCTCCCAAGCCTGGGAAGCTGATATCCAGAAAGCATGCGGGAAGACACAGAGTACGTGATGCACTATGGAGAGGGAATTAGGAAATATACAAAGAGAGGGAAGAACCCCATCACAACAGTTTCATTAGACTGAAAAACACTTCCTCGTACATGTAAGTAGGCAATTAGAAAAAACCACTGATTCAAATAAATCTTATTATTCTACTAATTTAGCAAACTATTGCACTTTTTAAAGTGGGATTTGCCACCTTTTTGCTTATAAGCAGTATTAAAGAACTAATAGCTGAATAAAAGTATTGAAGAATGATCTGATTTCCAACAAAACAGCTTTTAAAGACATTTTTTTAAACAATTTGAACACAAAACAAGAAAACTAGCTTTCCCAGAAATGATCAGATCATTTCTTCTTCATATGACTATGATGACGAGGGCGACAGTGGTGATGATGATTATCATTATCTTTACTGTGCAAAAATAATTTCCTGTTACAACCTTTTTATTACCTTTGTGCTAACATGACTTTTTGTGACTTTATGTAGCCACAGCTGGAAAAGTAAAACAGATGTACCAGTTCCCATAAAAGCAATGAAGTTATCAGAAATTCTACTTATTCTAATGCTTCCAGGTCATTTGGGAAGTTTGAAAATGCAAATTACAAAAAAAAAAAAAAAAAAAAAAGTAACAAACCTTTACTTCACTTGACTTTCACTACTGTGTGGATTTTGAAAAATGTTAGAATTGGCATGCTTCTCTCGTCTTCTTTTAGGTTTGGAGAGGAATATGGATTATAAATTAATATCATAAACCATTCTTGGCTGATATAATTCCACTACACCCTTTGGGATTTCCTGTATCAGCATCTTTTGATCCATTTCCCAATCTCTGCATGCTCTTTCTCCCAAAGCTTTACTTGTACATTTTTTTGGTATACAGCTCACTGATTCCAGTCACATTTAACTTTGGGCTATATTCCACAAAGATCCAAAATAAAGTGCATGCAGCATTGGAGTTATGTGGGGAGAAAATGACATGCTCTCCTTTCATCCAGTGCTGGCCAGAAGGGATGTGTCTAAATTAGAGCTTTTGAAAGTAAAACTAATCTGCAACAAGTAAACTCCCATAACACCATGCAACCATGCTGCTGTATTAGAGTCTTCATATTTTGCATTCATCATTTGCAGTTATTCAAATCTATGTGCTCCATATTCCATACAGACTTAACATTAAGCAGTTACACAAAATAATAAGATGAATCATATGAGCAGTAATTTGGAGCTTCTCTGTTGTAATTTCATGCATTTATTTGGGGTAAATCAAAACATTTCATTTTGTTTTCTTATTTCTAAATCACTTGTCTTTCTATTTCCATCATCCAAAGTGATGAATATCTAATTTGACTGTAATCTCTTGAAATTAAGCTGCCCCACACTTGTGGCTTTACAACGTTTATAAAAGCTGAAAGGAGTCTATTTGAGTACAATGAGGTATCAACTTGTCTTTATACCTATAACAGTTTCATTTACTCTGCTGCTCAGAAACCTGTGGCCCATACAGGATGTTGTATGGTAGCGTATTCACATTTTCATAGGTACAAGATGCCATTGCTCTTTGGCAGCATAGACAAATGTTGCAAAAGAAATGCTTCCTTCAAAACTAAATACATGCACAGAAGTTGTTTTGTTATTTTTGCATTAATTTCCTTGATCGTCTGAGCCTTGAAAATATGGAAGCTCCCTTTGTTGCTTGTGTGGTTTGGGAGGCAACAGAAGCAGTAACTGGCTTAGTGTTTGCAGGGACTAAAAAAACTAATCATCAGCGTGGGACAATGTGCAGCCGGTGCAACACACTAGTGTTTTGAATTTCAAGAAGCACACAGCAGCCCCTCACTGCAGTGATATAATTGTGAAGGTTGAGGTGGCATATGAGAAAACACACACACCAGCATGAAAGGCATTCAGAAGCTCTGCAAGGTAAACTCAGGAGCTACTCGTGCCACTTTAAATTGCACAGCATGTTGTGTCATAAATTTTATTCTACGTTCCACTCTGCATAATTTCTGTCAGCTATGTTTTAATTCTGTGAGGAAAATCTGAAAAGAAAAAGTGGACTGTGAGGAAATATGGTCCTTGAATGTTTCTTTTTTTTTTTTTAAAGTAGTTTAATGTCCGAATCATATACAACAAATGAAATTTACTCATGCATGTGTGATAATGTATCATAAATGTGTAGTTCAGTCTTGTAAAATAAGTACGATTCTGATAAATATATAAAGTCTGACCAAAGCATCGGAAAATAAAGAATGACTTGCAACGGAATTTGTTGTCAAGGTGAGTGAGGGGGATATTAATGAGGCAGATTTCACAGCTGCTCTGTCTCCTCTTTATGTTGACCTTCTTGACTCGCACCTATTATTGTGGCCCGCTGGCCTACAAGATGAGGAGAGGAGGTAGGTTGAAATGAGGGTCGTGAGGTAGAAGCTGGCTTGTCCCACCAAGGCAGAGCCATTTATCATCCAGGCGCCCGGACTGACCAAATCAAAGTGGTGAGGACCAAAAAAGGAATCATTAAAACTTTAGTGTTTTTCCCCAGGGGGTGGCATTGGAAGGCAACACCAATGCTAAGCTTCTCCTGAAAGATGGTCAGGTCTGACTGCCCCTGACTGTTCATAGACAGGCAATATAAAACTATAATTTGATATAATTTTTTTAATTTACTTGGACGTACAGTATCAGATTATCCCAGAGTCTTAGTTTAAATACAAATTTCACTATGCTGAACACCCAATCCATTAGTTCTGATAATCATTAACAGTCTATAATCACCAGATAAGTTGCAAAAATAAATCTTTGCTAGTCAGGGGAAAATACATGCAAAAATATAATCAATGTTTATCTTGCTTGGTGGCTTAAACTTTGCATCAAACATTTTGTTAATTTAATCAATTTATGTCACAAAGTGTTTTGAGTAGCTGCAGCAAGAATTTATAGAACTGTTAGACAGTTTGTTTTTGGCCAATTGATTTGATGTTTTTGCCACTAATTTTGATTGATCTTGGACTTTACAGTCTCTGAACTTCAGATCATTGAATGTGACACTGAAAGAGTATGAAGCTTAAAAAAAAAAAGAAAAAAAAAGAAATAAGCAATTTCAGGGAGTGTTTTCTTACCTGTGTGTCTGTCAACAGTGAAAAACCTTTCTCCATCCAGCACACTATACACCACCCTGGCACTGCTGCCGTATGTTGGGTCATCGGCATCTGATGCAGTCACCTTCATAACCGACGTTCCTGTTGAACAATCACAACATAATGTCAACAAAGGCAATAAAGACCTCAAAGCAGGAGGCCGCAAGGGGGCAAGAGTCTTTCTTTGTTTATGACCCTCAGAGCTTACACCCTGCTGAATTACATCATGTTTAGAGTAAACCTTTGGGGCTCGGAGAACATTTACAATTTCAAGTCAAAGAATCCGTAAAAAATGGAGGAAAATCACAAATATAGTAAGGTGCAGTTTTATGCACACACCTGTGAATACATGCACACTTGTCTGTGATTATACTTGGGAGAGGGAGATTAATGCACTTGCTTATCCTGGCACCAATAAGCTATTTAAACGCTACACATGATTTTGCAAATGGATATTTTTGAAGTTTTAAATTATCCTTCTACTACACCAGTGATCAGTTGTTTTGCTTCTCATGGGCACATAAATTCCCACAGATGAAAGGAAACATGGAGCTGCACAGTCAACATTACATCTTCAAAGACTGTTAGAAGCTACAAAAATCTACAACAAACAATTTTGTATTATTATCAACACTTAGGCAAAGAATTCCACGAATGAAAACAATTTTAAATAATGAAATCTTGACGGAGTGTTTATGGAGCAAGAGGGTTGAAGGAATTATCTCCCGCTTCATGTGATAAATTTGTTAACAGTGTGCATGCACAAGCCTCTGGCAGCAAACATGCAAGCACATCTCTCACTTTAGTCACACGATTTAGTTAAAGCTCAGCCAAGAGCCTTTACAATTTTAAGATTCCTAATTATAAGGTTGAGAAATAACAGCATGTTTGTCTCTAATTCGAAAACATTTCTTTTTCTTCCTATGACATTCACTAAGAGGGAAAGGAGGATAAAAAGGGAGATGTTCCCAGGTGCCCCAGGTCCTCAAGGACAAGGAGTCAGCCTTCGTCTCCATTCCTCTGGCCAATGCTTTGGGTAATTACTGACAGCTGGTGTTGTCCACTAAAGGTCACCAGTGTAGCTCTTCTCAAAGCCCTGTCATGCTACTGTCCGGCTACATAATGACCGTATGCTAATGATGCTAATTAGCGGGAAGTGTCAAAGTACTGTTTGTTTCCTGTCAATGAATGGAGTTCCTAAGAGGCAGGGAGGGTGAGGTGGGGGCAGCAGATTATCATTAAAGCCAGCCAGCCCATTATATCAGATGGTTCAGATTACTATTCTGCCACTGTCACCTTTGGCATTCTTTTGTTCTCCATGTATGTGTTCAGGAGCCAGCCAGTTTGTTGCTAATATGCAGTGTGCTTATATAATGCATGAATACATCAGTGTTTCTCAAGTATGCAGAATAAAAAAATAATCTTGAGTTCAGATACTGTGAAGGTTTTCAATAAATCCGCATTTACATGGACTGCAGCTCCTAGAATTTGCCATGTGATATGGGCTGGAATGAGCTTTTAATTCATATTCTGAGTCATATCACTCAGTCATTACCCATTCCATGTATGCAAAAGTATACATCAGTTTAACCGGCAGGGAATCAAAATATGCTGCATTCCAGTTGAAGGATGAGTGAGATATCATTCTTCTCAAAAATATGAGACTGTAAAAATGCTTGGCATTTTCATTACTGGCAACAGCAAAGGGGGTTTGTTAATTCTGCTTACCTGGTTGGCCCACTGCTTTGAGTCCAACAAAGCCGTTTTCGTCCATGGGATTACTCTCTTATCTTAATTTTCCCCAGGTAACAATCAGTTTGATGCTCAGCTGTTTCTGAATACTGCTGGCAGCCACGTCAGATGGTTTTGGAAGAACTATATAAATGCAAATGTTTCTTTATTGTGCTTATATTAAGCGGAGAAGTGAGTCACTGAGTTTGGCACTTGGATTCTTATTTAAGTTCTGGGTTGCAAAAGTATTTTCAGTGGACAAAGTCTTTATGTACAGTGTCTGTTGGTGTCACTGAAGCAAATTTGAGTGTCGATAGACTTGCAAGAATTCATCAAAAATGGCATTCTTATATTGTAATGTAAATCATTGTAGCTGTGATAATGCAAGTATGTCTATTTGAAATAGCCTCAGATACAGTATTCATTATCCAAAGAGATTTTTCTTTCACCAATAAAGTCTCAACTGCAAATTGCTCTCAGATGAGACAGCAAGCTCTGTAGCAATAAGAATCTTAATTGTAGAAATTTACTTCTTTCTCTTTCTTTGTGTTGACACACGTTTGAGTTGTGCTTCTTTAGTTTGTCAGTTTCAAAAAATGTAATATGCCTCTTGATGTTCTCTAAATATCTGTGTAACAACACCACTCATGGAATTAAGAGACTAATTTTCTCTGTTATTGCTTCAATTTTTAAAACCCCATGTTAACATTTAAAATAAATTATTTTGCTGAACCAGGATAATATGAACAGTTAGAGTGGAAAAAATGGTACAGTACATTTATTACATCTTGGTGTCTGTGCTGGTAGTTTTTTTATGTATTCATTACAGTCAACACATTTCTAGCCACACCGAGACTGATTGATAGAACATGTTTCCCTCAATAACTCAAGGAAACCCACCTTTCTTCACATTTATTTACATCTCCTTAAGTTTAATTACGTAGAATGATAGGCTGCTGTCTGATTCAACCGTTTCTGAACAGAGAGACAAAGCTGACAGACCATAAACAGGAACTTTGATTCTCACTCTGGACATTCACATGGCCTCATCAGTGCACAACAGATCATATTTTACCCCCAAAACCCCAGAAAAGTGAAATTTGATGTCATGGCACCTTTACGAATATTCTGAGTTCACTCAGTCAGTTGTGTAACGAGAGACAACCGTGTGTCTTCAAACTTAGAGTAAAATGAGAGTTCCCAGTTAATCCAACATAGAACCTGATAGGTATCTTTGGACTGCAGCAAAGAAAGCCCCTGCTGGTGAAGTACAAGGCCTTTCTCTCTGTCTATGACAGGGGTGACCAAGTCCAGTTCTCGGGAGCCACGATCCTGCAACTTTTAGATCCATTCCTTCTCCTACACACCTGAATTACCTCACCTGCATGTCATTCAAATAGACACCAATATATATACAGTAGTAAACACAAGCTAGGGCGCCCCCACTATAGGCCAAAGGAAACGAATGTCCGCACTTGGCGGCCATCTTACCACAGTCAGCTCTCCCACACTCTGTATTGCTTTTACAGTATTGTGGATATACTTTTTAAATAAGCATAACTTGCGAAATTTTTAACCGATTTTCAACTGGTTTGCTTTGTTATAAATGTCAGAGATGTAGTTATGAAACTGCATACTTATCAATGATCATAACCAAAATTAGGAGCCACAAATATCTTTATGGGGTTCGATTCACTGGCTTGATGGTTTGGTTTATCTTGGTTGTCATGGTGATGGCAAGCATTGGTCACATGGATGTAGTCAGGGACAGGCTGTCCTGTTGAAGGGGTGTATTCTGTATTAACATCATGTTGCCATTCTATTTTGAGTTTTACTATCCTAAATATTGATATCACATAAATACCTTATCATATCGTTCCCGTCTGTTTTTAATGGAACATGACTTGACGTTTCACGAGTCCACGAGGACGCAAGTACACACAAGTGCGGATGTTGAGAAACGGCCAAGCTCTGCACAACTTTGCAAGTCATTGATTTGAATCAGATGTGTTGCAGCAGTGAGACATGGAAAACCTGCAGGACACTGGCCCTTGAGGACCAGGATTGGTGATCCCTGTAATCATTGATAAGTATGCGTAGTAGAAAAAATAGAACTGGAATGTTACATTCGTGTTATTTTGTCTATATTACATGTTTTTGCCTGTTGACAAGCTGTTCATTCGACTCAGGTGTGTTGGACAAGGGATGCATCTAAAGTTGCAGGATTGTGGATCTTGAGGACTGAACTTGGCCACCATATGACAATAATAACGACCATACTACAGTGCCATTTATATTCTGAATCCCACTTTAGATAAAAATGCAAAGCTTTAATCAATTTTATAGTTATGTTTGATCAAACAAATAGAATATACAGAAAATTGTCACTTTGCTGTCTCAGTAGTTTTTATTGGACCATTAAAAAGTCAGCACTGTATGACTTGCCTCACCATGGAGAACAGAATTACAACAACTCTCTGTTGTGCAACTCTAATGAGGGTGCAGCTTTGTTATTCATTAAATCATCTCACAGACTTGGAAAGCAGTGGGGTTGAGAAATTTATCATAATTTTCCATCTTAGTTAGCTAATGCTTCTATAATTGAAGTATTTTCATTTTTAAAGTATAAAAATCATTCAGTAGGTAGGATTAACATGAAATGAAATGAAGCAAATACAACAAACAGCCTGCATACTTATTTCAACCAACAACAGTTGTTGTTTGAGGACTGAATGTATTTGACATAGCTATAACAATGTTTTGGTGAAGAGTGCAAAAATGAAGCACCGGATGTGTAAAATAATAACAAAACAATGCAGTATGTGTTACAAATGGTACGTTAACAATGTCCATTGGAGGAGAATGTAAATAATATTCAGATGAAAACTAAGCTGAGAACAATATCTGATGAAATGGAGTACGAAAGACGGTTGTCTCTGAAGCGTGGAGGATTTAGTCAGGATGTAGTGACAATAGCTATATAGCTAGATTTATGCATGAGTTTGGTTTAATGGCATCAACACAGGCTGTCGGAATGGCTTCCCACACCATTTCAGCACTCTCGGAGAGATGGTTCAATTACTGTGAAGGGAGCTTGAGGAGTGTGCCACGTGTGAGACACTAGAGTGACAGCTATTTAAGAGGCAGCCTCGTAAAAGAGATTTGTGCCCATCTTAGCTGGTGCCGTACTGGTGCGGGCTTCAATAGAGGGGTCTAACGGCTGCAACACTGAGCCTCTCTCCTGCCTCGACCCGCCTTAATCTGCAGGACTGAGTGCTCCCTGCCCGCATTATGGATCATTTAGTAAAGCCATAAAAGCTGAGGTGTTTTCACATGAAAAGTTATTTCTTCACTACTTCAAAAGTGATTCATTTCTCTCTCATCCACATAAATGCCTCGGGAGAGAGGTGGGGGAGAGAGTGAAGCAGAGAAAGATGGGTGAGAGTGAATGAAGTATAAAAGGAAGAAAAATCTGCCATGTCATAAAAGCCAATGGCCTGGTTACATTGATCCTCTTCCAGATCTCAACAAGGGTTTAGGGATATTTTTCATCTCTCACGAAAGAGATTGTAAATCTAATCTTTGTTAGCTTCTGAACTTGTGTCATTAATAGGTCAGATCATTATTTGTTTTGTAGAACAATACTGGGATCCAGTGTGGCATGTCAGCTTTGAATTTTAACATCTCATTATTTTTAAGCATTTAGGCATTAAAGAGAGAAAATAACAAAATTTAGATATGAAAAAACGCATATTGAAGGTGAATAAATATTTGTATGTTCTCAAACTGAATAAAACATTGACGTTTGTGTGTATTCTGTGAAAACTGAATACAGCCATGCTTGATCTTTTTAAATGTTTTTAACATTATCTTGAGAAAACAAGATCGATAACTCGTTCTCTTGTGATAACAAGAATTGTTTTTTTTTTCTTAAGATAACAGATTAATTATTTTTAACTGTGATAAAATAAAGAAAATCTGTTAGAGTTTAGGAAAGTCATTGCCAGGGAACTAGAGAATAACAACTAACTGTCAATGGCATCAATCACCAATTAAATTATGTGTGAACTCGTCATTTTTGAGCTCTCCTTGATCCTCTCGTGCATGCTCTTAAGAAAACAAAGCTCATTGTCTCATGAAAACTAGTTAAATATGCGGTTGTAAATGAGCTCTTCATATGAAAATGAAGATAACATCTTCAAACAGGGATGGCTGCTCCTTGCTTACATTGTGCTTATATATTAGCACGATTTTTAGTTGTTAAATATTTTGGATGAAAAACATGGTGGGGGAATGCATGATTAGAATGTTGCTTTAATAAAAAAAAAAAGAGCAAGTACTTTGTATTCTTCTGCCATGCTTCTTCACATAATGATTCACACACGCTTGCTTTCTGACTTCACCTACTTTCCTCACAGATTTATACTCATGACCCCGTACACTAAGATCAGCCAAAATCAATTATGTCAGGCACTGTGGTTCAGGGCATAATGGTGTGTACTACTGGTCATATACATAAAGGTAGTTGGCAGGGAATATTGATTGTAAGCTGCTCCTGCCTTGTCACATTCCTCCCTCCTTGCTGTGATTCTGCTGCTCCCAAATGTCTCATCTACTGTTAGCATGACAGGCCTTCCTAATGGTGACTGCAGTAATTTGCAACCTTTCTAGGCCAAAGCAACTGGAAGGGTGATTATTAGTTTAATCCCCTTGTGGAGTTCTTGCATTACATACTGTACAACTGAGGAATGGTTCATGCTGACTATGAGAGAGGGAGAAAGAGGTAAAAGTCAGCATATACAAAAGAAAAGGAAAAAAAAAAAGAATGGACCTGATTTTGTTTTAATTCTTGTTTCATTTTGTTTCACGACAGTATAACGTAATTGGTGCAATAATGATTAATATACTGTTATATTCTGTGATCTCTTTTATTCAACAGATTACTTTTCCACTGGTATTCACAGCTTTTTTTCTCAGTCTTATTCTGACCAGTGCTATTCTTCATACTTCAAATGTCTGATATTATTATTATTTCTTAAGGTCAAAACTTGAATATGAATAATATTTTATTATTAAACGGGTGTTTCTCATTCTTAAATGTGATTGGCTGAGCTGCGTTCCAAGCCCGTGGAAAAACAGACTGTAACCCAGACGTAGACCGCAGCATAAAATATCCCTGCGCCAGCATAAACAGATGTTGCGTTGCTTAGCAACCAACTGCTCTGAGTTCAACCGACTCGTTGGATTACATTTGTTTTAAGACTTTTGTAGACTTTGTGGTGAATTTTGATATTCTGGGTGTCCTGAACCTGGATGAGGGGTGGAAGCGCAGATTTCCCCGCGGACATGTTGCCTCATTTGCAAAGCAGCCGTCATATCTGCACAAAAACACCTGCCGCCAAATGCACACCACCGTGTCTCCAAATATTATTTTTACAGCACTATTAATGGAAGTAACAACATTAACGAGCCCAGACAGCCTGAATTGATGAGAGCGAATGGCCAATGTGTATCTAGATTTTTGTAAAACGAGTGTCTTCCCTCCTTCAACTAAGAAAATAATTTTTTTTTTTTAAAAATCGCATCCACTTTGTTTTTGGAAGAAAAATCCTCATACCGAACTGCAGAAGCGTTAAGCACATTCACAGAGTTTAGCTGTTTCTGATGGTTCGCTCCTTTACCGTCGTCAGCCAGGCGATGGCCCGGGAGAAGTGCTGCTTTATATCCACGTTTTACTACTTATCGGCTGTATGGAGAAATATTAATATGGATGGATAAATGAAATGGGGGGGGGGGGGGGGGGGGGGGGGGGGTGATGATGGGCAGGTAGGAGGAGTTTGCTGCTTAAATGGAGGGGAAAGCGTTTGCAGGTGGAAAGAGGGTTTAACAAAACAAATGAAGCATGGATCTTTGGGAGCAAAGTTAAAAAAATAAAATAAAATAAAATAAAAATCGACTGAGCAGGCCTTCGGATCTGAGCGGATCATCTGTCTGATCGCCGTTTTAAACAAGTGAAAACTCCGCTGACCCAGTTCACAGCTTGTTTGCCTGGAAAGTAAGCGATCCAGAGTAAATACAGGTTGCAAATGTGATCAGAGGATTTTTTTTTTTGTTGTTGCAGGCAATGATGTTTCAAACCTTAAAACCCTGGTTATTAATGTCCACACGCAGTTGCATAAACGAGGTAAACTAAATCTTCACTTTGGTTGAAGTTTTTGAAATGAACTTTTTTTTTAATGCCAAAAAATAAATAAATAGATTAAAAAAATACAATGAAATACAGTCTGCGTTTACGTGTTAATGGCAGGCCAAATCGTAGGAAATATCTTCGTTTTATGAGACCCTCCTACTTGTGGACAAGCTGAGTTGCTTAGCAACCATACTGTCCACTCAATCTTCTGTGTTGAAATGAAATGAAATGAAAAATACTTTATTGATCCCAGAGGGTAACTCAGTATTGTAAAAGCTCACTCTTTTTTTTTGTTGGGAGAACAAATAGTTCTCCAATTTATTATTTCATTATTACCCATAAATTGTTTATTTTGTATGTGTGTATTTATTTATTTTTATTTATTTTATAGGCAATATGTGAGGTAACCGTTTTATAAAAGCAATAAGCCCCCCTCGTCGGTTTTACAACGGCGGAGGGGCACTCGTCATGTCGTGCCCCGCCGTTGTAAAACCGCTGTAACCCACGGCTTCTCGGGGCTTTTTATTTTATTAATCCCCAGATGAAAAATTTTAGAATTCTGCCAGAATCCCTCTGCTCTGTCTGACTGGCATTTCCAACTTACTGTATAAGGTGGATTATTTATTAACATTTTATAACATACATATCATATATACCTAAAGCCTTCCCTCATGTGCTGTATGGACTCCCCACTCCCTTTTCATGCACACAAACTATTTTTTTAACAAGATACTCATTTAGTCTCAATGTCAGCAACTGATTTTAAATATTAAAAAAAATAAAATAAATCAGGATGCCTTTCTGATGCATTTCAAGACATTTTAAGAAACACTTGCCAACTATATGTCTTTTGTATAAACAATAGAAAGATCAACATGTCGTGACAGAATAAAGCATTTGTTACAGGAAGTTTACACTTCTGAGGATAATTTTAACCCATATTTGAAGTCAATAAGAACAACCAGCAAGAGGTACAGTAAATTAAAGTAACCATGAAAATCCAAACATTGTGGCGTTCTTGCCACAATGATAATGTGCAAACAAAATATCCGCTTCATATGACATGACAATATAAATCCTCAACATTGCCTTGAAGCAATTGTGTTCTGTTTCACAGGATTTATGGTTTATCAGTTGTTTTTAACTGACATTTATCCTGTTCTTTATCAAAGACAATATCTCGCAAACAAGTTAGAGAAATTTGGCAATACTCCACTGTATCAGGTTGTGTCATTAGAAGACAAAACCCAGGAAGGTATTCAGCTTAGTGTTTATTATCTGGCTACTGTTTGCCTGCCTGTTGTTTAGACTCTGTGACATGGCAGTTAATATTACTTGAGGTTTAAGGCTGCGACCCAAATGTCATGTTGTGCCACATCTCTGTGCTACATCTCTGCCACTCACAGGTCCTGAGGTGAGTCCTGAGGTTCTCTCTAATGGAACCGCATCAATCACAGGATTAGCTCCGTGGAAACTTTTCACCCTGTTGTGATTTCACCACTAAAAGCTGTCCCTCCTTGACAGATTTTCATCCAACCTTTTACTGGAAAAGAAGGATGTGTGTATCAGTGACTAAATTTTATATCCAAAAAAATGTGTTACTTTGTCAGTCAGCTGACACAAAGACAGGAGTTAAAAGAAAAGAAAAATAATGTATTATATGTGTAAAAACTATGTTCGATATAGGCTTTGTTACCAATATCTGACACCGATATTGTCCAACTCTTAAATTCCGATATCAACCGATACCAATACACGCAGAGAACTGTGAGGTTGTATCTCTCATATTTTGAGAAATACAACTATATTCTGCTCTGAGAGCAAAGATCCCAAAATAGCCTTAACTCAGCCAGTGGAGTTCATTTTGGACATCTGGCTGCCATATATCAGATACTAGCAGGTATTAGCCATCATGTGGCTAATTATAATGTTTCTGACAACTTGGTAACTTAACCAACAACTTAACCAGCAGCTTCAAAGCAAGTCAGTCTGTAGCAGCAGCAGCAGCTTAAAGGAATGCTGGGATATGAAGTTCTTCCAGAATAACAGACTTTTCTACATGCTGGACCGCTGCTAAGTGAACTAAGATCTCTACATCCAGAATTTACTAACAAAATCTCGCAAGATTTCATTTTTCAAAATATTGTCCCAAAAAAGTTATACCAATATTTTTCTATATCATATTTTTAATGCCAATATTGGCTGATAATATCAGTAGGCCGATAATATCGGACATCCCTAGTAAAACTGTGATATAAAAATGATTTAACCTGGAAAAGGCCATTTTTTATTACATCTGATTGTGATGAGCTAGGTGCGTTCACTTGGGATAACACTATGATGTCTCTGTGGTGTGCAGATAGCCCCAAAGCTCAATTTATTTATTGCTCAATACGACAGCAGTAATGTCAAACACTGGCAGCATACCAGCAACTTTTGCCTCTGGGTAGGTCTTTTTTTTAAATTATTTTTTAAATTTTATTTTTGATGCTTATTTCAAAGGTACATAAATATTTAAATGCTTACTATAAATGAGGACTCAAAAGGGAGAAGAGACAGATACAATCTAATATTCATGTTGGAATTTTAAAAAACATAAACAGCAGTCCAACATATAGCCAAATGTAAACCACCTCGTCTATACAGTATGAGCAAGAACACCATGTAAAAACCAATATGGATATGTAAACTTAAGTGTAAAACCTTCTTATCTTTTGGAGCTGTAAATCATGCACTCCCTGAGGCAATGTTCAAATAGGAGAGAAATGCCTTCCTATCAGTTTAATTCTAAGTCATGTCTACTTTAAATAGAGCCCTAGAAGAGATATCCTCCATATGACTAGAAATACATGCATCTACACACTGAACTTCAAAGTAAATGTAGCTATGCATTTATCTGTAATGGAACAGGATGCTCTGTACAGTATATTTAATATTGTACACATTACTGATTAGAACCAATTCTCAGATGTTTTAGCTAAGCATCTTAAGCATTTGTGGTCATGCAAACTCATACCAAATACTCTAAAATCTTCACGAATATATTTTATGGACATGAATCATAATTTAGATTCAGTCAAAAACCTAAAAAAAAAATATGTGTCAAAATTATTTAGATATATGAAAAAAAAAACTTTTATAAATAACATTCAAAGGCCTTACTGTCCACAATTTCATTAGTTAAACAGATAGATAACAAAAAAAAGAGTCAAAAATACACTTTTTAAACCACAAGTAAAATTGAGAGCTCTGAGTCAGACTGAAATAGATGAAGAATAAAAATAATCTTCATTAAAATTAGAAGAAAAAAAAGGGCCTGAAAACCAATGCAAAATTGCTTTCAATTTTTTGTTCACCATGATATATTACACAATCAACAAACCAAAACTCATGAGAAATCATCTGTATTCATTTTCAAATTCTTCAGACCCATCAGGTTTTCTATACTGCACAACACCAGGCTACTGGAGATCTGTTCAATACCAAGAGCTACTCAAAGTCAATGTAAATTAATGTAACTGTGATTCTCTTTACGCTGTACAAAAACCAAACAGAGAGAAAACAATTCATATAATCATCATTTTCTTTTACTGACAATAACTGCATAGTTATAGAACTTACAATACCAATATCAGTCCTCCTACTAATATATCTCTTTCAAGGAAAACATTTTCTTATCACTATAAGATGTGAATGAAATATACTACTTCAATTAAAAGATTAGACCAAATATAATGGCTCTTAAAGAAGACCAAATACATCAATTACTTTTTGCTGGTTTGTGGTTCACAGCAAGAAGGTAACCAGTTCAAATTTTGGCCACAGGGTGTTTGTGTATTTTGCACGTTCCACCTGTGTGCCTCTGGGCATATCATCTACAGCCTCCTTGCACAATACACAGTAGAGGTCTTGTGGAAAATGAATTAATAAAACCAATAAATCCAGTAAAGTGGATGTTAGTTTTCTCTTTATTTATTCAATGCTTTTATGTTGATAATGCCTATGATCAGTGACCAGCATTTCCATTTTCTTTCACTTACTAATTCCTATTGCATGATTTTTATTTTATGAGAAATAATGAGCAAACAAGGGAGTGATGCAGCTCAGGACGATGCCTCACTCATGCTGTGTTTCATATGAATATGTGTACAGATGGAACTTGCTAGCTTTCTTCTGTCTCCTTCATGTGCTTATTTCAGTCCATTTTCAGAGAGTTTGTGGATGTGTACCATCAGATCAGATTTGGCAAACGGAACAATACCATCAGATGTCACGGGAACAGTACTGCAGAGTGTAGCTCACGTGCAACCAGCGAAAGGCACAAAGATGAAGACGCCACAATGTATTCAATGGCTACACAGACTGCAGCTGTCTGCTGTTGCCATGTTTGCCACTGTGACGCATTTTTTTGAGTATTTTCACACCTGTGGTTCATGAATTCATAATGAAAAATTTGCTATTATATCTGATAATTTCTTAAGTTGTAACTTTTTAAATTGTATCCTCACAGACTAAACTTGTGAACACAAATCTCAGTTCATAGCTGTCTTAAACTTCACCCCATGTAGTGTGACATAATCAAAGATTGGGGATTTGGTGTCAAGGATGTTACATGACCATGGCACACAAAGTCTGGCATGTCAGAATGCTATCTTTTGTCCTACATATCTAAATTTTGACCAGTAGGAAGACCGAGTGCTCCGCTGCCAGTAGACTGCTACATAGCGCACAGAAACAAACGTTATGCATAGGATTTTAAACATGTTAATTAATTTGTTGCCTCGAGTTCTGTCTTCAGGATAGACAGCCCATAATACTCTCTTCAAAGACATGTTTGTCCTTATTCATGATGTTTATGATCATTAACTTTTGGATCAGAGTCATGGGAGGAGTTTTACCAGTCACTATAGGCCCATTTGAAAAATCCCCAAATAGCCTTCTTTTTTTTTTTAAAGCAAGAGGACAAAAGTATGCGGACATCGTGTAAATTCTTAATACGTGAGTAATGCGTGGCCATGAGTCATATCTTTTGTGCTCCGTACGGAACAGAGGACAGCTACCATCACCCAAAATGACGATGCCATGATTGATTGACAGCTGCTTGTCCCGCCTCCCTGTCTCATGCCCTCTGAGGGTGCTCTTGGCAACAGCACACATTCTTGTAGTGTAACCACTCGCCAGTAACAAGACACTGAATGAACAGATGACACCATGTCTGTTAATCTGACATAGCGACATCATGAACAATGAAAAAAAAATGTGTCACCTGATCCAGGCATAAGCTGTCTCAGAGAGTCGGTTTTCCATGATATTCAGCGAACTAGATCTGAAAAACTTGCTTTTTCTTTTTCTAAGTTAGATTTCCCTTTCTGTCCAGAAAATTGTGTCATTTCAGGATAAAGCAGCTAAGCGTATTTGTCATAGTACGGCTCAGTGTGACCCTCCTTCGCATGGCAGTTCAAGTGATGGATTTTCTGTTGGTCATCAAGTTTAGCGTATCCTTTACATCTAAGGGCGCATTCAGAAAGCATAGTCCGCGAGTCTTGGTCCGTTTGGGGACTTGGTTCGGTTGGGGGTGGGGGTGGTCTTCTGGACTGAGATCGCGTTCACGTTGCACTATTGCAAAATGAGCCAAACGGGCCAAGAATGAGAATCTCAGGTGGCGCTGCCCTCAGATTCATCGTAGGCGAGGACAAGACGCACGTACAGTACAAGAGGGTCTCACAACTTCTGTTCCCTCCACAAAGCGACATTATTTTTGTACGAGGAGCTGGATATGCTTTCATCAGATCAAATATCGATTAAAGCTTTTACGTCCTCATAACTCCACGTCTGACCACGAGCCATCTTTATAAGTACTATAGTCCCACACGTGTGTTTGTTGTCATAGCATTTATCCACGATGTCCAACGTTTGACCCACAATGCCAATGCATTTTGTAGTCCACTTCCTGTCTCTAGTTCACTTGAATCGGACCGAGACCTGCGTTTGCAGGCGGACCGAGACCTGCGTTTGCAGGCGGACCGAGTCCGTTTGTGCATTCACAACTCCCCTAAACAAAGCGGACTTTCCGAGCAAACGGACTCTGATTCGAATCAAAAAGCTTTGTGAATGCACCCTAAAGCAAAGACCCCAGTCAGATTACTAAATTTCTCCCAAAATTCTGTCTCATGTGCAACAGTCATTCATAGATGCTATGACCAGGTTCAGTAGTCAAATTTTCAAATATGTTTATTTTCACTTAAAGGTTGAATGTGGAACATTTCTATTAAAAGCTATATTAAAACAAACTCCACATGTTGTTTCGAGGGTTGCAGAATGAAAGTACAACATATACTTCAAAAATTATATTTAGCCTGAAAAAAAATATGAAATAAATTTTTACGGGTTTGACAATGGCATTATGTTTACACCTACAAGCCAATACACACCGCCATTGCGGGTTGCCAAATATTATCTCTGTGTGGTGATAGTATGTTGGGCACAGTTAGGCTGGCAAAGGGAAAACAATGGTGTTAGTACGTCAAGCAGCTGCTTCAGAGCCTCAGAGATATTGTTATCCATCTCAGAAGAGAAGTAACCTGAGAAGATCAAAAACTGGAGTAAATTTAGGTGAAGTTACACTAGATGGACCCACATAAACGTTTTCCACAGTATCAAAACGTCAAATGGTCAAATAGCGACTTTACTCCTGGATCGGTAAGCTAACTTGTTTGCTAACGTGGCTAACGTTAGATGACAGTTATAAACTCCTCTGTAACACTTGTTGGACATGTTGCAGGCTGCTGGTCATTTGTCTATCATCAGCGAGCCTGGCAACCAAATGGCTAGAGTTATTTTTCTGCCATTGCAACTACAACCTAGACACGTCATATCGCTGTTCTGTCCGTATTTCATATTCAACCTTTCATATAACATTGCCCTGCGATTGCACATGTTTCGCGAAACATATTTTTCAAACAGAGCTTTGTGCAATTTTATGAAATTTAAATAGAAAGCTGCTTTGATTTTGCTGGGTTTTTCACCAGAAAGTTTCCATCTTAACCCCTCGCAGTATTCTCTTGTAATGAAACAACTCTTCCTAGCTAAACAATGTATTTTGTTTCAGTGAATTGAAAAATATACCTGCACAAAAACACAGTGATAAAGAGAGTTATACACGATCTTGCCAATCTCTCTGCTGCTCAAAGGAAAAGATGCATATTTTTACAAAACCAATCTAACTTCATGCCCTCTATGACATTATGGACAATCCCAATGTTCCCCCTATTTTCAACCACTAGCCCTTACTCGCTACCACTACACACTCGAATTGAAGCCACAAAGGGTAGGGCTTTGTAATCTTCCCTAGGAATTGGGACGTCACCTGCTGCATTTACGTAAGCGACTGCATAGTGACATTTTCACATACGTCTCACCATAACAACACACCTAGCAACAACACAGAGTTACCAGTTGCCGTCGTTTTTCTTTTTTTAATCATTCATCATGCTTCAGTTGATTAATAAACAAAACAACCACACAGGGAAGAAGTCGCCGTGTTGACTGCGGTCTCTGCCAAAAAGCCTATGCAAACTTTTCATCAGTATTTTAGCTTAGCTGGCGTGGCAAGTCTGGCTAACGTTACAAACAACTCGACAGACTTCTCCGAGCCCTGGCGCTCTCCGAAGGTGCTACTGTTGTTTGATTCAGTATGTAATGACGTACAACTCTCTAACCCTTTTCTCTGGCCCTCCCCCAGCAAGTCAGCATCTGACGTCCCTCGCTCTGAAGGGCTAGATTCATACACCCTACCCCTCGTTATGTCCACTACCCCTACATGCAAAGAGGAACTGGGACAGCACTACCTCCACAGGAACGTGCAAAATTTAGGGGTAGGGCTAAAAAGTAGGGCTAGTGGGTGTATTGAGACGCACCCTAACTTATAAAGTGAATCCATTCTAATATGAACTGGACTGGAATGACAGGATATTCCCCCCCCCCCCCCCCCTCCCCCCCCCCTCCCCCTTTTTTTTTTCTTTCTTCAAATTTTCTTTATTCGGTAATTCTGACCATTTTAAATGAATTCAATATTCTTCCAACCTTGCTTAGGAGAAAACTGGTGGTCTGAGCTGGAAAGTGATAGATTTTCATTCTGTGCTACTCTGGTTTAGTACCTAATCCCTTTTTGTAATATTACATGGCTGTGGGTTATATTTTACTCTTTTAGCTGCTGTCATGACTGTTGTTGGGTTGTCTACAGTATATACTTTGTAGTTTTTTTGTACATTATTGTAAAAAAGATTAAAATCTATTTTTAAAAAGAATTCAAATGCTAAGTGGTCCTGCTTCTTATATTTGTAACTAAACGTTTATGTAACATTAAGTGGCCTTTACAGTTGTTGGAACTTTATGTATGACACAGGCCATTTGTCAAAGATAAATTATTTGTGACTCATAATGGAAGGATGGGGTGTTTTGAAAGGACAGATCCACACATCTAGCATTGCCTCCCAAATGGACATGAGGCACATTAGCTCTTAACATTGCAGGTGATCTGCATTATGATAGATCCATTTTCATTCAAAAAGTAGAGTGGAGTAAAAGCAATAAAGAAAAAGATGACGGGTTTGATTTCTAAGTGAATATCCATTAATCAAATAGACCTGTAATTGATAGTTTTTGATTTTAAGTGAGATACATCCTTGAGATCCTTGAGTGCTTAGGCCTTAATAACATAACAGAATAAGAAGAAAATAAAATGATACAACCAAAAGTAAATCAGGTTTATTCCAAAAAGTTTTCTGTTTCTACATTTAGAATAGTGTTAAACTCTATCTGTCTTTCTATCTATCTATCTATCTATCTATCTATCTATCTATCTATCTATCTATCTATCTATCTATCTATCTATCTATCTATCTATCTATCTATCTATCTATCTATCTATCTATCTATCTATCTATCTATCTATCTATCTATCTATCTATCTATCTATCTATCTATCTAATCTATCTATTATTTGTGCACTATATATATTAGATGAGATATTGACCTTATCCATTCTTGAAATGATCTTTGAGGAAAATATAATTGCTTTTTTATGTAAATATCATTGTGTATGAAGTTGTATTTGAAATACACAAGTGTGCAACCTGACAACAGTCAAAAAGTAATAACAGTAAGCTATTGTTTAAAGGGACTTAAGGCAAGATTGAGAAATGAGATTTGCAAGTGCCGCAATTGGTGCTGCACAAACAGATGCTATAACGTTGTTTACTATGCCGATAAAGTCTTTTTCTTCGTAGTACCACTTTTTAGTGGTCTTTCAGTTGATCTGTATTGTTTGATGACGGGAGAAGAATCCATAGGTATCCCTTACAGTGTTTGAATTCACCGCGACCGTCTCCTTCCTGTATCGGAACTGTCAGAGAAGCAGTGTCAATTGACGTCACATCAGCAGGAAAGCGCGGGAAATTCGGCCACTTAATCACAGGACATTACGCAGCCTGTTCAAGGCAACAGAGAGAGATGTGGGTGGGCTTTTTAGTTTTAAACGCTTCATCACCCATTAGCATGAAAAAACTGGACATGCTTGTTTATTCTTTCACAATTCCTGCCTCTATTCCCTTTAAGTTATATTTTGATATATAACTGTTCATGACATCTGGTTCTCGTCATATGGAAATATAGAAGAGAGAAAAAACAATGAATTCACTCTTGTTAGTTTTTGGCACCACCAAAGGGAGGATAATAACAAAAGGCAGATGGAGAATTCATTGCCGTAGCACACCTCCAGGTGAGTAAAAAGCATGCATTTTTTACAGAGACAAATATGTTTCTCCAGTGAATCAGAGGCCATACCCATCCATTTTCCAACCCACTGATTATGCATGCTCTGGGACTTAGGCATGGAAACAACAGGACAGGTGGCCAGTCAAAAACCCAACAGCCACTGAAAGACCGTGTGACTGAGTTCCTACTTGGCCTTGTTCAAGTCTGAACCAAGGTCTTGTTGTGTGGGAAACAACATTTAATAATCACCTGCTGTAGCACTTTTTAGTTTGCTGCTAACACAGAAACAACATATTTTTAGAGTATACAGTATATGTAGTTGCAGATCATTGAAGGTACACAGTAAATAAAGCTGTTGAGATTCATTAAAAAAGTTCCATATTGCACAAACTCAGTGTATACAAGTCTGTGATTAGTCCAAATAATGAGTAACCCAGCATTCTCTAGCCAGCATGTCCTCTTGCTAAAATGCATTAAATATATCGACATCATTATGAGTCAGGGAAGCAAGATAGGTGACTCCTGAGTAGCATGCTCCGCTTTCTGTCTCTTATTAGGGCATGCATAGATCCCAAAGCAACATCTGACCAGCCATACAGTACAAATCTAATTAGCCAAACTTGTATTTATATACATACAAAACTCACAGCTCATGGCCTTTTACTTTATCATCATCTTTGCCATTCCTAGCATTTACCCTATGGTTTCAACATTGAAAACAACAAGAATGCACAAAAGGGTTATTTTTGCGGGGTGAAAATGCTGAGCAGGCAGACAAAAGGACAGATAGAACGCCTATGTGGAAACAGAAAGGCAGGAGCCAAGAATGTGAGACTGTGACAAACATGTGCACAGGGAGACATGACAGGAGTGATAAGTAAAGATGAATATGCCTCAGGCAGCTGACTGCTGATTACTTTCTTACTATTATGGCCTCATGTGTTCCAAGGTGATTTGCCTGTATGGCTGGCCGTAAAACAGCACAGTGAGCAAATCACTCGTGTGGCTAATGCTTACAACCTGCTTCGAATCACAGCCTAAATATGCAACCCTGCTTCACGTCACAGAAACTGTGTTCAAATTCCAGAACATACTGTAAGGGTCTGATTCTGACTGGCTTTTACACAGCATGCAAAGACAAAGAAAAAATAAGCAGACGTTGGCAAGCTTTTACATTTTCCATAAGTCCATAAGTCAAAATCATCTAGCAATTCACAAAATAAGCAACCGATGGAAATCTCAAGGCTGGTATTACTGTAATTCAAATACATTTATGGTACTGTGAGGAGAGTTTAATGTAGGCCTATACATTAATGAAGATTAAACTGGTTTGTATAGTAATAAATCCACTGAAAAGAAAACAATAGACAACACGCACCATCACTCTGTGCTTTCTAACTTAATCTAGAGCACTCAGTCTTACTTTTGTCTGTCTTAGAACGGTGCATGAAGTCATGTTCCTGTAGCTGAAGAACACTGTAGAAACATGACTCACTGATATAATTGCTTGCTGGCCAGGTGCAGCAATGATAATTTGATTGCACTGTGAACATTGGTCATGTAAGTCAATTTTATAATTAAAATCTAGAATAGCCTTGAACTAATAAACTTAAACTTAATTCAAAATGCTAACTTTTAAATCCCATAAGTTTTGGAGGAATATGTGGAAGGAAAGATGGTCTGTCCATCACCTCTTTTGCTCTTTTCACTAACTTCTGTGATTGTCATTGCACTTGTGACCTTACCAACAACATACCAAAAAATACTGATAACTTTAGCTGACGTTCAACAGGAGAAAGGCAGGAAGAGGAGAAGCAGGGATGGGGCAGGAGATTGCTTGACTAAGCAGCTCATGTTACCTCATTAGGGATAGTACGACACAACAATGTTTAAAACATGAACTGCAAGCCCATTCAGTGCGTAATTTGACTGAAACGCGACAGGGTTGAACAAGGGAAGGCATCCGAGGTGAATGGGTCATGATCATTAAGACTGCATTTTCAGGCATTAACTAAGCATGGCCTCTGACTTCATCCCTCACTCTTGAGCAGATAATAGTTCTGCTTCCAAAGGTTTTGCATAGTTTAAATGTCTGCATTATTTCTATGCTCTTAATCTTTCTCCTGTTTTTTTTTCCTACCTTTCACTTGTCCTTTCCCTCTCTCTCTTTGCCACACTCACTCACAGTAACACTCGCACAGTCCATTCAGTTTTAGAGAGCGCTGTAGGCAGAAAATGCCCATGCTTTGGATCATGCTGAGGAGGCAGGAATTAATTCCAATCAGGCTTGAACGGGGGAAGAGTCATTCCATTTTGCACCACTCCTGTAGTCACTCAAATAAGAAACACCCCCCCCACGCCTCTACTGCATATGCATGAACACCCACGCAAACCACTATTACACAAACCTTTCGGAGCACACATGGTATTGTGATATCGCTTGGCAGCCAAACAGAATTTTGTTTATTAAACATCAGCCGTCTTTGACATTAATACCATGCTAATGAAGCCCCTGACACCCTCTTTCACCTGTCTTTTCCATTCTGCAGAGAATTTTAAGCAGCCATGGGGTGCCACTAATATGGTTGCTTATAATAAAAACATGTTTGTCAAGATGAAGCGTTGTGGTGTCACTGTCATAATGCTTGCTGGAAAAGCGGTCTACTCTCTCTATCATCTGCTCCTCTGAAGCACCTCTCCTGTGGTTCTTTTCCTTTCTCATTCCTTGCCTGTATCATTTGCCTCAAAACAGAGCACAACCACAAAGTTAATCGAGGAGAGAGGCTACTTTTTTGCCTCTGCTTTCTTTTTTTTAATATGCCTGCAACATCTCATTCATTTCATATTCCTTCCTTAGGTTTACAGCTCCATGCCACATTCCTACTTCCTACTGTCCACCATCAATCCATTGAGCTGCAAAACTTTTCATCAAAATGTCAGTGTGAAAAGGAGGATTTTAGTCTGTTGGTCCTCTCGGCACTTCTGTAGCTTTCTTTGATCACAGTATTATGTTGTAGAGCACCCCCTTATGCATGGTGATGATAGCTGTTTTAGAAGAGATAAGTTAATATGGAATAGGCACCTTTAAGCCATCCTGAATGCAAAGCTTCAAAGAGCTTATCCAGATGATAACTGCAGCACATTTCTAAGCTTACCGATGGGTGACAGCTCAGCCACACTGCCGATATAAGGGCCTTCCAAAAACTGAGGCTCGCTGTCGTTGATGTCCTGGACCTTAATGACAAACTCTGACTCTGGTTCGAGTGGATCATTGGAGAGCCGATCCCGTGCCTGAGCCCGAAGTGTGTAAAAAGCTTTCTCTTCTCGGTCTAGTCTCTCTGTGGCATGTATGTCTCCTGTAAGCTCATCAATGATGAAGATGGTGCCCGCCCCCTCTCCAGAGATGGTGTATTTGATGTTCCCCTCGCCTTCATCGGAGTCTGTATGAATCTGTAAATTGATGGAGAGAAAATAAACACTGTGTGAGTTTATGTATGACATCATAAATATTTGTTTTGGTAATATATTTTTTTTTAAATGCCAAGAAAATTCAGTCTTCCATGTCCTGATCTTTAGCTGTATACTGTAGATAAACAAAAAGAAAGAATTGTTACTGTTAAGAAATGCTGTCCCAGAATTTGAATACAAAAAAATATTAGCTGACTTTATGTTTGAATTTTATCCCCCACTCCAAAATAATGATAATATTTATCTGTTTTCTTTGTTTTTTCTTAGATACTACACTCTCTTGGGAAAGGTTTGATACATTTCTGTTACATGAATGAATGCAAATTAAAAAGAAAATCAAGTTGAATTTTGAAAGATTAATTAGTCACAGAAAGTTCAGAAAAGTCTAATACCTTTTTTTAAAGAAAAGAAGACAAATAAAATCAAGATTCCTCACAAACACTGTTTTCTATTCATAGCCAAAAAATGTTGTAGTTGTGCAGCCCTAGTTTGAGGATAAAAGCTGTATAAATACTTAATGACAAACTTCCACTACGCTGACTGTGTTGGAGTCAAACTAACTGACTGCAAAAAGAGATGAACGACAAGCGAATCATTCTCAGTAACTGCCCTTAACCTTAACCCTAATTGTCCATCATGTGGTACTCTACATGCTATCACATGGCTGTCGTTTTTACACTTACTGGTCACACGTTGACAGCTTACACTTTTATCAGCTGTTGAAAGATTATCATGTCAAACATTTTGCAGGCAGCTTTCTAGTTCGATTGAATGCACTGCTAATGAGATATGTTATTGATGACTCTCATGAAAATCATATTTATTATCAACCTTTACCAATAGAAAATTAGAATATTGTATGCTTTTAATCTATATCTTGTCTTATTCCTTAGCTGCAAATACAATATCAGGCCTTCCCTCAGCTCCCTACTAATCAGCCATCATTAAAGTGCAGTTAGATGCCATATTTCTAGTGATCATTTAAACTTTTTGCTGCACAATGTGCCCTTCACAGAATGTGACGCCCAAATTAGGGGATCAAAGTCATTTAAAAAATTGTTGAAGGTAGAGACAGAGAGGTGCTGGGGCTGAGAAGTGAACTCAAAGGAGCCCTTATAAATCAGAGCTATGCTCCCTCCTAATGTGATTAGAAGACATTCAGAAGGCAACGATAGGAGCAGCATTGGTCCCCCATCGTAACTTCCCCTTTGGCTCCTTACTGAACGCTATGAACATGCTCTTCCCCTCTCTCTCTCACTTACCTTCTATCTGGAATTATAATTCAGAGTTGTCTATGCAATGTAACCATGCTTCAATCCACTGAACAGACCTGGGGTGAGGGGAAATCGCCTGGCCTCCCTAGTTAATATTTTATAAAGGCTTAATTAAATACAGGCTTCTATCATCCTTGCGGGGATTTTCATTAAGTATTTGTCGTAAAACCACAGAATAATGCAAGGCTGTGCCTTGATATTGCTTCCCTCATCCATTCCCTTCTTCATTCTTTTGTCTGCCTGTTTTTACTTCTGCATCCTGAAGATAGATACTCCAAGAGTCAGAATATATACCGCCAGGTACTTTGAAGTATCAATATTTCAGTTACAATAAAAACAAAAAAAGTTGCATTGGTCCAGGCTGTGAGAGTAATCCAATAAAAGTGAGCTTATTCTTCAGCACTGGATATGCTCACACTGCCTCTGACCCTGTCTTTGTTTTCTAAATTAGATTCTGCCGACAAGTGTGTGTGCATGAGTGGGAAACGTTGTCATCATGTGTTAATTTAGCTGCGCAAATGATGACACTGCGTGTGCAAGCTCCTACTGTACACATGTGCACCAAGCTGCACACTCCTGTGCATGCTCACAACCCCACAACCCCCCCCCCCCCCCCACACACACACACACACAGATAAATGCATAGTGAGTTTGTCATTCTGCTGGAATGATGCTATTTCTCCCCCCTCGGGCTGGCTAAACCCATCCTTCTGTCAGTCTATCCTCACTGGTGTGATTCGAGTTGACAGCTTGAAAGACACACACACTACGCTTAGCTAAGTTGTTCTCTGTGAACTAAAGGTCAGAGTCAGGACGTCCCTCGCTTTGCAAAAAATAACCTGCAGTGCAAACACGTCCAAGAAATTTGCACAATAAAAGAATGGAAAAGACAGAAATTCTCAGATATTCTTAAACACAATCAGAAAAAACAAAGTTTTTCTCTAGTTTTATGTTATAGACGTGCAGTCAAATAATATGAGAGTAGAATGATGTCAAATCCCCATTTCTGACTTGGTCTGTAAGATTTTTATTTACCAGCTCAACAGTACAGAGAAGAGTGATAGATATTAGATTTACACATCTGAAATTTGTGTCATCTATACATGTCAAACCAATACTCTTCAACTGTTTCTTTGCAGTAAGGTTTGTAAAAGGGAAGAAAAAAAAAGTTAGTTGTTTCATTACAGACAGGGAGGAGCAATTTTGGTCAACTTGAGCTCAATCACTAACGCAAGTTTCTGCAAGTGATCCATTTTCACAGTATGGAAAAACTGTCAGAAAGCCCACAGGGATTCTGGAAACCTTTCTGGTAGTACAATTCACTTCCATGGAGGGGATTCAGCTTACTCAACCAAGTGTCTGGGGCATACTGAGTTCATGATTTGACAGAGAAGTATAATGTGCCACAGGAAATGTGGGATTTACAATCTGAGAATCTTTGATGGGTTCTGAGGTACTTTTTTATCTTTACATGACAAGCTCTGATATTAGAACAATGACCTGATTTTTTTTTCTATAATTGATATATATACATTTTCTAATCACCTTTGAAGGATTCAGATAGAAGAAAACAAACTTTATTCATAAAATACAGCATTATACAAATATCATACATACTTAATAACCTGCTGGTGATGGACATAAACCAACACCATTGGAAAAAGCATGTGGTCTGCTAACTTTCTGTGGCGGTACAATATGTTAGCCAGAGGTTTTTAGACATCTGAGGGAAGAAAAGAGGCAAGTTGCATTCCAAGCAAAGGACGGGAGACATGAAGGGGAAAACCATGGTGTGCACAGCTGCTGTAAACAAACATAGTCCTGGCACACCTTATAGCAGAGGGATGCAATTAAGGTATAAAGTAGACCCTTAAAACCCTTAGCGCCCAATTTACTAAAAAAAAAAAAAAAGTACACTCCTCTGAGCCATATCTGTCAGATTTTAAAATACAAACATTGATGCACATATTTTTAGACTTTATGACAATGTCGTTATCGCTATTATGTGCAGCCTAAAGCAAATAAATTCTCATGAATCCTCTTTGAAATTGTCAAACTTAAGTATTCTTTGGAATCATTAAGGAGTCACAAACACTACATATCTAAAAATATAAAGATCCAGTACATGCAAAGAAAGAGAAAATCATTATTACTAAGTCTTTCCAGAAAAGCCACGTTTTTGCAGGGTATGATGATATGTTTCCTCTAATAACCCTCAATGTGAAGTCAAAATAAGAGAATAGTAAAATACTATATATATTTCATAAATTACCTGAACTTATCCCCTTGGCATAAAAAAGATAAATTGGTGACTGGAGCTAAACAGTAATTATGATTCACTGTCTGGCTTTGAGATATACTTGATGCAAGTTGTAGTCAATCATGCCACGGGGTTTCAAGTGGAGGGCTGGAGGATGACTCAGGAGAGAGTGAGGTTGTTGATGCCCTGTTAGAATCACCTTTGGGTCATATCAAAGTGTCTGCAGCTGTCACTGTAGGCAAATGTACTGAAGAGGATGGCATATGACTCAGATATATTGAGGGGAGGTTCCCTTATTATTTAGTAGTCAGCTCTTTAGAGTTTGCACATTAATTAAATTATAACACAAACTCTGACTAAGACTAAATATATGTAGTGATGAATGATCATCTGATGGGGCAAAGACATTATATCCATTACAGAATAGAATAGAATAGAATAGACACACAATATTTTACATTTGCAGAGAAAATGCACCGAATCTTGAGTTTATTGAGGGTTTTAAAGTGAGAGCAAATTGGCTGTCTTATGTTTAAGTCTGTGTAATCAGAAGCAGGCCTGCCACATTTCACTGCAGCTTGTCAAGCTCTCTGATCTTAACAGCTTTAAAGTGTTAACAAGGTGACTGTATCAGAGACAGTCTAGGAGGAGACAGCTGTGCAGAAGGAAGGGTACAGACCACGGGAGAGACAGAGCCCAGGATGAGAGGGGAGAATAAATGCCAACAATAGCAGAGTTAAGAAAGAAAAAGGGGGAAAAAGTCTGAAGAAAAAATTTAAATGAGAGGTTGGTAGACCTGGAGATGCTAAGACAAAAGAAAAAAATAGATAGAGGGCTAGAGATAGAAGGAAAAAGAAGAGTGTGATGATATAGTAACAACATAATTGAAACTATTACAAAAAACAATTTCACGGACAAAGCTTTGTGAGAAAGGACTGTCCTGTCTTTTAAAATAGAAAATAAGGGGAAAAAAAGAACCCCCAAAAACATCAAACACTCCTGCAATTTTTCTCTGTTCCAATCTAAAGCTGTTCTGCTCCTCTTTGATGACAGCCATGCGATGTTGTTACAATTGGACATAAATTTGACTAATTATAGCTTGGATCATTCTGACGAGGGGAATTGTCTTAACAGGCATGGCATGAGAATTTTTATGTTGTCTGATTAACTGTGTCTATGGCCACAATTAATCACACTTCTTCTCACTCATCCACACAAATAGCATCACCACTTTGCCACCCAAGACAACTCAAGGATCTTGAATATTTCTGTGCTGGTTTATTAAAAATATATATTCAATGCTTGACTTTCTCCTCTTCATTATTTTTCTCCTTTCAATATAAACAGTTTCATTTCACACATCAGTTAAACCACACTGCGCACACCAAAACGCATGCTACTGAGAATGATAAACCATAAATCAAGCTGATTTACTTCATAAAGATGTAGAAATCTTAAAGAACAAAGATGCAAGTCAATCTGTTTTACTTGGCTTATAGAGAGATGCACCTTTAACGTGGATTCTAGAGGAAGGCTTTTTCTGCTCATGCTGAGACAGAATAAAGAAATCTGTGCCACATACAGGCATAAAGATCAGAAGGTTGGAAGGCAATAAAAACACTCTGAAACTGTATACAAAAAGCTGGAACTATTTCTTTTTTTTGTTGCAGGAACATAAAAGCATGTGGGCAAGCCATGCACGTAGCCAAGCTCACACACATATGCCCGAACAATGGATTTATTTCTGACAGCTTTTGTCAAAATAGAGGAGAAAGGAACATGACACAGGAGAAGAGGAATGTGTCATTTTTTGTCGTCTTTACTTCTTTTAACAACTGCTATGTAAGATTATCTTTGCTCAGCAGCATTCCTGTTTCCTACAAAAAAGAAAAACAAAACAAAATGTTTCTTTTCTTTATTCACAACATTTTTTTAAGAACTTGCCATGACAAAAAATATGCAACTTTTGGGGGTCTTGTGAGTCATAAATATTCTGACTGGCTTACTAAATTTGTCAAAGCATGCTTGTAACTTATTCATTGCCATTAAACATGTCACTTTACAACATGTACTCTACATCTTCTCTAAACACGAAACAAATTCATGTTATTTACCATAAAAAGAACAGAGAAAAAGACATTTAAAAGATGTAGAAATTGAGACTTAAAACATGCCTGGAGGGGCATGCTGTTATGACGATGCAATAATATATTCCACTACATATACCAGATTAAGCCTTGTTAATGACTGTTCGAAACTGAGTGTGACTCCAGTGGCACAGCAGTGGTAGACACAGTGATGCAGACTTGGCTATTTTTCACAGTTTGCCTTAGATAAATTGTAAAAACAAGCTTTTTGCAATTATTCAGCACTGAAGCACGCTGCTTGGGTTTAATCCTCCTCTTCTTCAAAATATCAGCTGATACCAAAAATCCAGCAGAGTTACTCTTTGCATGTTGACATGAACAAGTTACAAACTGACAGTCACCTCCACATATATCAGTCGTAGCAATCGCAGTCGCCACTGCCCAAGTCATATAAAGTGTGATAGTAATTTTATGAATAAAATCATATCTCCTCTCCTGCTGTAACACTTACTCGAGCTCCCTTAAGCTATTTTGCACCAGTTCACTGCCTTTCCTCAGCACCCTGCCTTATAATGAATCACAAGTCAGTGTATGAAGCCTCATCTTTTCCAGTCTGCATTTGCAGTCTTTCCTCCTCCTACATTCCTTTTCTCATGTATCACTCAGTTCCGTTCTGTCAGTGCTGCCTATTGGCCTTGTTGTTGGTCTTGCCAGCAGGAATGCATCAAAGTCACAACTGCAGACAAGTAATGGTCAAAGGATAATTATTTTGTAACGGCGTGCCCTGCATGCTGCAGAGAACATCTCAATTCATTTGAAAGAATAGAAAGATCAATATATGCAGATGTGATATTAGCCGGTCAATTGCCATGTCTAAATGATTAGAAACAAGAGGATCACATGATTGATGTGCGCGTGACTCATCGCTGAGTCTCATTCTGTCTGCATTAATGTTCTGTCTTTTCATATCACGTAGTATGGAAAGCGACTGAATCGCACATGCTGTCCACTCTCATCAGCTCGCTGAGATTCGGTTGAGAAGCCGCTGATGAATAAGATGTGAATTAGGAGGGAAAAAAAGGAAAAAAAAAATATTCACAAATTTCAACACGACAGAAAAATGATAGAAAACAGATTTGATTTGACATACAATAGGCTTGTGTGAAATTACATTACAAAAGTAAGATTCAATAATCACACATATAAAGTCATAAATATCAATAATAAGGGCACTGCTGCATTCTTTGTTATTGTATACTTGAGCTTCCATGGGATGTAAATGAGCTGATAATGTGGGGAAAAAGCAGTTCACTCTTTTACAAGAAAAAAAGAAAAAAAGTAAAGTTGTTTCATATGGAAGAAAGAAGACTTGCATCAATTTTGTGACTATTTTTAGGTAATTCAAAGTAGATGTTAAAGATTTGTCCTGCTTATGTTTGTAGTGAAGATGTACATGAGCAGTGGCAATGTGGAGGCTTTTCTTTAATGAGTGAGTAATTTTCTGTTGTGTAGATGACGTATTCCCTTGTGATCAGTTCTAACCCTGGAGCAGGAACTTTTTGGGTTACAGAAACTATGTCAGAGATGCTTGACTTCTATCCCAAAGTAGTAACGTTGTCATGCATTTTGAATGCTTAAAGGATTTCCCAATTAGATTAACCTATTTGCAAAACACAGTGTTGATTACAAAACATAATCATTAAATGAGTGCTTTGTCGTTGTTGTTTGTTTGAATTTATTACAGTTGATAAATTGAATGATTTTTTTTTTTTTTTAAGTAAAATAATGCTTTCTGTGGCTGGTATTGTGCTGGTAAAGTAGTAGCTCGATAACTAAAGCAGTTTGTTATGCATTCAGATAACAGCACCCTTGGCATTTATCTCTGGGTAAAGCTTTAAAAACAAAGGAAAAAGAATTAAATTGCATAGCTGAGATTTTGAAGGAATGCGACATTGCTTTTGAGTGATATAAGAATTTTGTATAGCTGCTTCACAGCGCACAACTCTAGTGGTTTGCCCATAGAAAGTGTTTCATGGTGAGGATAAGCAGAGGATGCACAGTTTCATGCAGAAGAATACAGATCAGATTTTGCGCAAGTGAATGAAGAAACAGCAAGCCTCCTCCTTTTAAATGAAAACATGAGTTGCATGAGTGATATAAAATTCACAACAGCAGCTTTTTTAAAAGTGAAGAGTAACTGTAATGCTGGTCAATAAATGGTGGCTTATCTTAAAAGAAACATTTTTTTCTATATGCACTGTAATGCCTACTAATGCACACAGGGTAACACGAGGTTAAAACCAAAGTGGTGATATTGTGAAATTATTGGATGAAAGAATAATTTCTGTAAATAGAATGAAAATACTTTATTTTATAAATGTATTGACTGTTAAATGAGCCATGATAACAGTGCATTTTCCAAAAAGTTGGTCAAAATAACACACAGACAAAGTCTAACAGCACCCTTCCCCCCTCCCCCCTCCCCCCATACACCTCTATTCAGCTACAGGTTTTATGGTGTTGAGTGAACCACTTGACTTTTATAGTACTGCTTTGCATCACCAAGCAAACAAATTCTGACACTAAATTGAACTCAATATCCCCTGAAGCATCTAGTTATCATATGAGAGAATGTTTGGTACGTGGCCTGAGAGCTCACACTAACACACAAAGCTCACACTACCAGAGATGACCAGGTTCAGCCATGAACCTGGTCATCTTGTTTTTATATAATATTTACATTTCTGTCATATACCTCTCAGATAAATAACTATTGAATATAGTCTTAAGCAATTTGTGACTTGAACTGACTGAGGTCAAAGTCAGTGTTTTCAAGGGTTGATTTTTTTTTGTGTGCAATATTTCATTTTTAGTTTGCTTTTATAGTGATTGAACTCTTCATGTCACTTTCACATAATTTCTCTGCAAGTGATTTTGCCTGTAATCCATATGACATTTATGATAAGGATAGATCTTATAATGATCTGATTGACCCATGTATATATATATATATATATATATATATATATATATATATATATATATATATATATATATATATATATATATATATATATATATATATATATATACTGAAATGAAGAGACCAACCTTGTCATTAAAAAAAATGGTTATGCAATCGAGTACCAACTGTGGTGTGAATCATGTGACTAAAAGAGACAGAAAAAAAAATGCCTAAAAGCATCGTTTTTGGCAGTATAATGCCATAGGTATTGATGTAAGAACTTATTAACCAAAATCACTTCTGAAGAAAAGCATTGAAAATGGCTAGATATCAGTTCTTAAATTAAACTCTTATGAGCTATTTTTGTTGTTATCATTATATTTGTCCAGACAAATGCACCTTTAGTAATATCAGGCATTAAAATGAACAAGAAATATGAAAAAGCAAGGGTGGTCGCTTAATCTTTTTCTATGACTGTATATGGGAGCTTATCTTTGTGGCTTGGTAATTTTATACTAATAATGTAAAAATGACTGATATCGAGAGCTTCGCTATTTCATCCAGCTGGCAGAGGCATGAAAGTAGCTAAAATGAAATTATACTTGATGTTCAGTACATTTTTGATACCAGTCTTAAATCTATTTCAATTTACATGTTTATGTTTTGTTTGATGACAATAAAATCATACTAATAACAATAATGATTAAAAAACCCAAATCAAAGTATCATCATCATCATCAGTCATTTTCTGTACCGCTTATCCAGTTCAGGGTTGCGGGGGTTGCTGGAGCCTATCCCAGCTATTATCAGGGTACATCCTGGACAGGTTGCCAGTCTGTCGCAGGGCCAACACAGAGAGACAGACAACCATTCACACTCACATTCTTACCTAGGGGCAACTTAGAGTAACCAATTAACCTAACATGCATGTCTTTGGATGGTGGGAGGAAGCCGGAGTACCCGGAGAGAACCCACGCATATACGGGGAGAACATGCAAACTCCACACAGGAAGGCCACTGTTGGCATTGTTCGAACCCCCTCCCGACCTGGTGAGGCTGCAGTGCTAACCACCACGCCACCCTGCAGCCCAATCAAAGAACCATTAAAAGCAATTCAATTTGTGCCCATATGAACATCTTTAGTGAAACATATTCAATAATACTAGCATAAGATGTTGCTTTACAATTAATCGCATCCTTAAAGAACCTGTATGTTTCCCATCTTACTGAGCATTAACACCAGTAATTGAATATATAAATCCATGAGTGTGACATTTACTTTGCTCTTCAAGGATGAAAACAGTGTTTGCTTTCAGGGTAACCGGTCTGGATTGCTCATTATAAAAATTCTGCTGTTGCTACATGGAGATGATGTGATCAGGAAAACCTTTTACAAATAATGTGCTCACACAGACAAGACAAGCATGCAGATCTCAACTAGATTTAGGCCTACGATGTAAATGAAGTTTCACTTTATCCCGGGGGAGTCTGGATTTTGAATTCTATTATTTTTACCCGTACAATTTAACAGTTTATATGTCAACATTTACTACCAACAAAACTGGCTTACCTTTCCAACATACAGTGGCTCTGTGCCTGTGTACTCCTCCACCACAAAAAACTGGTTCCATACCCATCCTCTCTTTACTCGCTCAAGTGACGAGGGTCCTTCTTCCTGTTTGGTTCCTCCTGAGATTGCACTACTAGTCCTTGAGGCCTCAGACCAGTTAAAACTAAAACAGGTCAAAAGTCCAAGTGCTGCCAATAGTGTCCACGCTCCTGCTGCCCAAAAAGGGGCCATTTTTTTTTAATTGAAAAAGCAAAAGAATGGAAAAAAAAAAAGAAAAAAAAAAACTTGCCTGTGTCTACATGCAATGCAAAAATGCATACAGACACAACAGGGTTTTGAGGTGTGGCTATATACCAAACACAATTCTGCCCGTGCAAACTTAAAAGGTCTGTTTTAAACTTGAAATTTAATCCATGGGATCAAAAATCAATCTGGAGTTATCTGCTGAATGCAGGGCAGGTCATGGAGCATAAAGGATTTGTACCACCTGGTGAGCATCTGTTTGTACCGTAACATGGTCGGTCATCCTGATTCTTTACAGTATCTGCCCCACCTTACAGAGTTTCTGATATTTCTTCAAAGTATGGCCTGCAGCAGCTAAGCAAATTGATTAGGAAATGTCTTTCAAGTTTTCCGATGGCAACAGAAACAAGGAATTTGACTAGATGGGCTCACTGGTCAGTGGGGAAATTAAGGGGAAACAAGGACATTGTGGCATTGCAGAGCTTGCTTTTGAAAAGTTACAGCAATGGTTTCCATCCATTCTCAACTCCGTGGTATTCACCACTTGCTCTTCCTCAAACATCACATCTGGCCATGTCACCTGCAGTCTTAAAATGACTAAATTGAAGAGAAAAGTTTTATAGTACAGGTCCTTGAAGAGTTCCAACTGGTTTTACTTCTTGGAGCAGAAACCTTGAACTGTGAAAAGGCCAACCGATTTTATTGTTGGTGATTATGTTTGATCTTTGATGGCTTTGCCCTTCAGAACAATCCATTGGTTCAGAGAGCCCATTCTTCAAAGGTCCTATAGAATTATATCCTCCATTATGACAGCTCTGTCACTGATTCACACGCAGGAAAGGGACCTGGAAGACAAAAGAGAAAAGGGCTGTTAACATAGCCATACTTTGGGCTGGATTTCAACATGTTTTCTGAAACATTTAAAAATTAATTAAGGAGTCGAATCAATCATCATAGTAAGTTGTTGATGCTGTCATTTTGTGTAATAACCTACTTATATGCTGCCATTAACATACAGTTAATTGATGATTCATGAAAAAGAGAAAAATTAAACACACACACTTTCATTACTTCAATCTGGTTTGTGCTTTCTTTTATCTGTGTGCTCTTTATCCATACAAGCCATCATTTGTTTCTTGGATTAGGATTACCTGGAGAAAATGGTATTCTACTAGTGTGTCTTGTGTTCTAAAAATGTACACTGGGCTGGAGACTGATTGCAGTAGGGTGAAAGCAGGGCATGAAACCAGGTGTAGGGAAAATGGAAAGAATGAAGAACAAGAAGGAAAGAAAGCAAAGCAAAAGAGGGAGGTCACTGTTCATCACACACCCAACCCAAAGCATCTGTCTGCCTTTCGTCCGACTGATGAAGCGGCCCAAACCTCAGCCAGTTGATTAATTGCATGAGGGAACACTAATTGGATAAAAGTATTAATCAATTAATTCTATCCAATGAGGCAACACCCCTTTAATACTTCAGACAAACATTGGAAAGTAGACACAGTCCTTGGGTGTTGTCAAAAATGTACAGAGGCTAGACAGGAAGACAGAGCTGACAGAGAGGAGACAGATAGTGGGTGTAGGGCAGGATCTAAAGGAGAAAGACCATGTCAAAGCGAAAAGAAAGGAACTGAAAAATGAAATGGGCCTAAGACTAAAAGGGGGAATGAAAGAGATTGTGTTGCGCTGTGTGCCTATGATTAATGCTCTTTTTGAGAGGTTTAGAACCAAACGCGAATGACAAAAAAAGAAACAATAACATTTAGTATGACGCTGGCATTACAACCTCAAGAAAGGAAGATTGCAACAGCAACTGAGGAAAAAGCTCCTCAGGTCAGCAGGTGGTTTAACCTATTGTATTTCTGCAGGCTGGGAGAGGACTTCTAATCTTACTCTCCGCCTGGCCGATACCAAGCTTGGAGCTTCCGGAAATAATTCTTTCTCAGACTGTTGGTCAAGGCAATGTCCGTGGTATTGGAATCCAACTGCTCTAGGGGCATCCAATCTACAGAGCAAACTGTTCAAGAGAAACTTAAACAACTTAGACCTCTTCACTCACTGCAGCACAGTTGATGCTCTTAACATAAGTACTATGTGGAGGTTGTCATATACAGTATGATACATCAATATTGTTATTGCGCCAACAGTGCACTCGGTCATGATGCAGGGCTTTATCTGGTGCACTGAATTGAGCTGCCATCCTGCAAACACATATAATCCTTGTAAAGTGACATATAAAGAACTATGACAATGAACTTGTCTCTCTGGGACTGTGGACTTTATCAGGGGCATATTTAAAAAGTCCAACATAATGCTAGACACAATGTACTGTACACTATGAGCACAGCATTGGTTTGAGCTGTGCATGCAAATATTTAGGTATTAATGAAATATTTTGATCATATCATTTATCTTTATATCTTACTTGTTAAGATATTTAGCAGAATTTTATATACAAATATACAACATAAATATGTTTTATATTTGTATGTTCACACACAAACATATAACATATATTTGTGTGTGAATGACAAAGATAATGCCTCATTTTTATACACACTATGAACTTAACTTACAGATTAAAGTGAAAAGCTTAACCTTCTACAGGCTTTTCAGATAATGACGCAAGACAAGCATAATCCTAAAGTTTTTCTATCCTTTGCTTATATACTTATGACCCTTGTGGGAAATAAAGCTCCTAATGCAAAGGCTAAATGGGAAATGGACATTGAACAGGAATTGATTTATGATACCTTTCACTTTCTCCTTTAAAGCCAGCACAAGCTTCTAACAGTTTAATCTTACAGAAAGAGTTTACGCACCTCAATGTTTACCATCACAGGCAGTAGCCATTCCGGAATTATAGACATTAGAATGAATGTTGATCTGACTTTTACATCCAGAAACAATTTTGTTTAATCTATATAAAGAAAAAAATATATACTTCTCAATGTATGTCCAATGAAGCTTGCAGACACTTCCAGATGTAAACCAAAACATTTTTGTTCAGAGCTGTAAATGACTCAAGGTTTACAGTACAGTATGTGATAACCAAAAAGCAATGTATTATTTAGAAGAAAAAAGCAAGCTGATCTTTCTGCCCTCACAGTTTTTATTTTCTTGAATTGTTTGTAGCAATAGGAATGTATAAGGACCTCTGAATGTCTGACGTTGTTTTCTTTGATTATGTTATATCTTTTTGTGTGTAAATAGGCTATTTTAAATTCTGGACCAAAGTTGTTAGCTAAACCCACAAAGACTAGTTTAGAGTTGTCAAAACAGGTGTACCTTGAACTTTAACCCCTACAGTAATTATAGTTATACAGTTATAACAGTGTATAGTGTAAACATTTTGTTAGAAGTGTATACAGTTATAACAACATAACCCTCATCACACCATATTTCAAATAGATCAGCTGTATGTTTGAAAAGCAATGCACATGATTAGATAGAGATTTTCAATAGGAAAGCACACAATAGAAAGAAAATCTTACAAATATTTTCTTGAGTACAAGTTTTCTTTTTTTCTCTCTCTTTTGCAGTAATTTTTTATAGCATATATCATATTTCATGCCATATCTGATAAGATGCATTAATTTTTCACAGCCATTGCAGAATTAATTTAGTTGTGTTGTTTACACACTTATCGTTTGCTAAATGTTACATGAAATTTCTTATAAAATGTCCACTCAGTGCCTGCTACCCCGCCTGTATTAACCCCAGCTATTTCTTGATTTCCTCTGATAACACCCTGATTACCACCATTTAGAGGGGATTGGCCCAGATCCACACACCGTCATTTCTGCCTTTCACGACTCCAGTTCCGCAAAACCCGAAAATAAAAAGCACCAGTCAACTTCCATTTGGCAGGCAACTGTTTGCTCAGCTACAGCCTGCCTCACGCTTGTGACCAGATATTTAGACTGTTGACTCTGTGATAGTTAGATTCATTAGATTGTACTTTGTTAGCTTTGTTAATCTCTGTTTACTTGTGAAAACAGGATTTCTGTTGAGGGTCTTTTGGTCTTTGTTAGGGTTGGGGAAACCTATGCTTCATGAAACACTGCGACATTGTAACACAACTGCCATGAGATCAACATCATGGCTGTGTCTTAATGTACACTTTATTCCCTACTTAGGGCCCTACATTGGTATCACACAATTTTGTGGGGGTGTCTGAATGTACAAAAAGAAAAAAAAGTAGTGGACTCAAAAATGCCTACAATACATCTTGAAATCTAGTGAGCTTCTTAGGTCCCTAGACAGATCAACATAGACCACAATACATTGCAGACAGAAGCACTGAATGGTGCGAAGAGGCGAACACATCAAGCATTGACAAAAGAAAGAGAAAAAAACAAAAAAGGAATGAAATACCATGTAAATTAATATTTTTTTTCACATAAAATTATGGATTTGATTTAGAATGACATCTTTTTGTACATCATGGTTGCCGCCATGGTTGCCGTGGTAACAACTGGCAATCACGTTATCTGCAGCGAAGAAAAAATAGTCAGTTGCATGTCAGAATCGTCAGCAGAATGAGTGCATTTATAGCGTTCTAAATAGCGCAGCCTTATATAGTGAATGAGGGATTAGGGAGTAGGGAGGACATTCGGACACAGCCCATGTCTCGAGACATTTGAGACGGTCGGCAAGAGCTCCATCTACTGGCTGTGCATGTGTACTGCATCTGAGGGAACCGTTGCTGGGGGTTAAGGCTTACCCATCCTTGGTCAACCTGTCTCATATCGAACTCAGTGTATAGTAAAAGATACATTCTAAACCATGTGTTAACCTTGCTTTTCCTCTTTTACTGATATCTTGGAATTGTCGTTTAAGATAAATGAAGCATTTTTCATTTCATTTCCAATATTGGAACCCATATAAAGCATTAACAGATTGCTAAACTCGGCACCTTCAAGATTTCCACTCAGCAAAGTGTGGATATGGTAACAAGGCCTTGCCTGATGTGGTCACGTGACTTTCGGCATGCTGAGACTTCCACCAGCATGGCGCTTGCAATACATTAGTTTCATAAGATCGAGGCAGAGTTGAGCAGACAGGCTCGAGCATGACCTCACTAATTTTTGCAGCTTCAAAGTGTTTGTTCCATTAGTTTTAAGTGCTTTTGAGTTGACTGATCAAAGTCTTTTGTTTATGGTTAAGTTCACAGTTGGCTTTGCTTTCTGTTAAGTTAGCTTTGATAACTTTTAGCCCGGAGTTGTGATAGTAAAGATTTTGTTTTGGTAAACGGTAACCTTGTTTGCATATAAACTTCCTTTAGATGTTTCCTTGTTTCTTAGTATCGGTGCTGCTCTTCTGCTTCCCTGTATTCAGAAGACCAGAGTTTTGTCTCTTTGCATTTATGGACTAACTGGCTTGTTTCTTTTTCAGATAGGAACTTTTTGTTATGTGTTTGTGTTGAGCAGCATCAACACCCCCTGCTCCGTTGAATACATTACCTACTGTGTGCCTTATTGTCTAACATTACAATTAACACCTGTGATTCACCTTTTACAACCTGTTGCAGCTCCCCGACCCTGGCCAGGCTGGGTCGTAACACTGCCTGAACAATTGGAAATTTCAACATGATAGGATGATCATGACAGCTTTCAGGGGGAAGAAATGTCTGCCTGAACCCCTTATGTTAAACTGAACAATGAGGCCAGTACCAGTGCCATGGTACATCTGCCGCTGCCTACATCCACTAACAGGAAGTACTGTATGACTGGCAGTCATAGGCCAGTGAGGCAGAATGTGGCCAAGTTTATCTAACTCTGCTGTGTGCTACTCTCTAAAATCCACCACTTGCCCCTGGAAATAATGGCCAATATGCTTCCTGGTAGTGGGGATGACATAATATTATCATTCTCCACTTTGGCAAGGTTGTGTACCTCTGATGCTTGGCAACAATTGCTGTGGTATTAAAGAGCAAACTCCAACATTGGGATGCTGTCCATTCTGCAGCTGCTAAAAAGTCAGCCACTATTGTTGCTGTCAACAAAACTGGGAATATCTTATCGCAGCTCATCTGAGATTACTGTGTTCTCTCTAGAAAACCCAAAGTTAGTTTGAGAACTGCAAAATCAATGTCTTGCTCCCTCACTGTCTGCTAGGGAAAATGGGTAGTTGGATAAGAACATCTTCCCTCAGCAGTTCCACAGATAAAATACTAAACTAGTATTATTGTATAGGAAAACAAGCCCTTCCCAGTAAATGCATGTGCAATCAAAGTTAATTATTTGATAATGTTAACAGTGTAACCTACTAAATTTACTGTTCAGCTCGCAATGGTCAGGAAATAATACAAAACTTTTTTCTTATGTGTATGAACCATTGAGTTGTCCTGTTATCTCATAGCTGGATGTCTTGGCTCCAGCTGGCTCCAGAAGTCTCTTCAGAACTTTAGAAATAGTTCTGTTTCAATCTGAACTCTGACAGTAAACAAGTACATACCTAATGGCCTGTCAGCTGCTAGCAAAAACACACAAAAAATATTTTACTGTAATTTCTGTAAAACCTATTCAAATGCAACTCCAATGAAAAAAATATTACATAGTAAAGATGATTTGTAAAATAAAACAACATAAAATAAACAATAAAAATCACAACAATAAAACAGAAAACTGTGATTGGCCAATTTTATAATCTTTATTTGTCTGTGAATGTCTGGGAATTAAAGAGATCAGTAAATTGAAGAGAAAGTTATCCTATTCTGATCTCATGTAGGAATCAAGCTGCTCAACATTTCTGGTTCTTCTCTTTCCATTCGTTTACATTTCATGCGTCGTCCAATGTTTTTTACAGTTGAAAGGTTTGGACCGTTGTTAAGAGTGCGATGTCTGTCACTAATAGACGAGCTGTGTATGTACGCGCGTCGCAGTTGACGTCTGTGTTAATGTTCTTTGTTAAGAGTGTAAATAAAGAACGGCCCTTCGTCAGAGCAGCAGACCGAGCTGACTGAGAGGGAGAAAGCATGAAGTTCAGAGAAACGTGTCCTGTGTGTCTCATTACTAAGTGTGCATAAGGGATGTCTACGAGAAGCGTCGGCAGGGAGCTCCGGCGACAGACAAATAACCGCTGTCAGAGATCCAACAACTGTGAGCACACCAGTCCAGCACCTGGATTCTTGACCTATGAAGCCATGATGTTGATTGAACATGAGGTTAAGCATTGCCATGCTAAAATATGAAAGGCCTTCTTCAGAAAAAGCATCTAGATGAGAGCATATATTCCTTTTAAACCACATACTGTACCTTCCAGCATTGATGGTGCCTTTCTAAAAGCTACCAGCTCCATAGGCATTAGTGCGACCCCAAACCATCAGAGATGTAATGTAGGCTTTTCAACTGAGTGCTGACAGCCAGCAAGCCAGAGAGTCTCTTTTCTCTTTGGTCGAGAGGACGAGACAGCCGTGATTTCCAAGAGGAATTACAAATGTCGCTTTGTTAGACCACAGATTTTCCCTTTGCCTTAGTCCATTTTAAATGAGCTTTGCTCCTGAGCACATGGCAGCATTCCAGGATCATGTTAAGATATGGATTCTTCTTTACATGATATGGCTATTGGGATTTTTCTTTCTTTTTTTTTAAAGATTGCTTCTTGACATTTGGAAAATATTGCATTCTGTTTTTAATTACATTTTACAGTGTCCCAACATTTTATTTTATTTTATTTTATTTTTTCATTTGGGTAATCAACTCTTGCACGATGGTATAATTTTACATACATTCCTTAGTTACAACAGAACAAATGAATTCAAATGATTTTAACATGGGCTCAATCCTCAGGGGAGTCAACCCATTACAAGTTTAACTTAATGTTTAAGATCAATGCATTAAAAAAAAGAAGAAGAAATCCCTGTGGCAATTTGAATGACAGTTCATAAAAAATGAAGAAAACTCATCCTAAGTTCTTAGCTTGATGTAAACTGATCAAAAGTACGTCTTTTAAAGTTTCCAATTAGATAAGTTAGAGCTATGGAGTGATAACTTCAAAGAAAAAGAAGCATAGTGTTTATTCCTCTGTGCCTCAAAGGCATACAACACTAGGAGGAAATAACTAATTCCTTTTTTGGCAATCTAACTTTTGCTGTTCCCTTACATGAGTTAAAAGTGCAGCATACAGTCTGAATTTGTTTAATTAGACTCCATTTGTATCAAACATTTTGCAGTTTGCACCAATGGCCCAGAAGTTCTTTTGCAAAGTGGAACATTTGCACCAACTGCTTGGCAACTACAAACAAAATCTACACTCCACCATGAATCTCCTTCTGTTCCACTACTCTACTTAGAGAATTTCGTTAAGTGTTTACACATTTACTACCATTAGATCTAAAAGTGGGTAACTCTAATGAGTTGGAGAGAGAAACAGAAAAAGAAATGGTTTGTTCTGGTTTCACTGAAACTTGGCTATCACAACAGTGGCATAAAATCCTTCATTTTCAGAGGCAAATTAGTGGCATGTCAATTACTTCTTGCGAGCAGTTGGAAGTAAACTTTGTTATTGATAACATATTTAAAAATGCATATAATATATATATATATATATATATATATATATATATATATATATATGTGTGTGTGTGTGTGTGTGTGTGTATATATATATGTATATACATATATATAGTGTGCCTTACATAATTATATTTATTTAATGTATCTTTCCCTGTTCTTTATCTCTTTCCACTCCCAACTCTACTCATTCTTCAGTCCAAGGCTACTGGCAAGCCCTGTGCAGCCATTCGTGACCTATTAGAGCGTTGGATGTATTCTAGAGCATGGCTCTAGCCTCTCATCAGTGGGCATGCCCAGAGCAAGCCCTTTGACAGCTGGCAGCGGACAGACGACAGCCAGGCAAGACTGATCACTGCAAACTGATAGGCATAGGGCCAATGACCAGCAGACAGCCCCTCTCTGTCTCTGTGACACACACTCTCATAAATACACACATATACACATTAATGGACATGCATGAAGTCATGTGTGCATGTGTGATGTACAGTATATTGCGATTAATTAGCAACAAAGTGAAGCGCAACCGTCACCTTAGCAGCCGTGGATACCCGAAAGATTAGTCAACTATGAAATGTCAAATTAAGCTAGTCAAAACTGAAACTGTCATAATGAAATAATCAACATTATTAGTCGCAGCCTTACGACAGTTGGAGTTTGTCAAACAACCTTTCAGCAAGCAGTAATGTCACTGTCACAGAGGAGCATGAGTTCAGTACAGCTCTGTTTACATCTGGCATTATCAAACGTCAGAGATGATCCAACCGCTCTAAGTATGTCAGTTTAGACCTGGCATTAAAGGGTGTCTTTTTGGTGTCAAAAATATCACCTTTCCCACTTTATATGCAAATACACATATAGTCTACAGCACACACATCTAGCCAAGGTGGGCAACAAACATCAGTGCAACTTAGGTGGTTTCTACTAGGTGCATCTTGATGACATTCAGTGACCAAAACCGTATGATAAAGTCAAGACTTTTGTATATTACAGATCAATCTTTGAGTGACATAAATTGCTGTATTTCATCAGATTTTGACAGGCTGTGGTGTGTCATAAATGTTATATGAGAGAAAAGTGAAAGAAGCTTGAGAAAGGAAGTTGTTATGTTCCAGAGTTCATGGTCAGCACAGTTTTGCTGACTACAGACTGAAAGTTTATATTTTATGAACCTGTATCTGTGCATATATGCAAAGCAAGAGTCAAAAACAAAGCATAATTATATAGCAATTAACTGCTGAATTTATATAACAGGGACAAGCTAATTGCTAACCCCAATTTGAATTTTTTAAATAGAAAATGTCACAATTTTTACACATCATATACTGTAGCTGAATAATGTTCTAAATAAATAAATTACAATATAAAATACATTTTAAAAAGAAACATTTTAGCACATTTGACATTAAAAAAAGTCATTAATGGTACTACCACAATTTTCATTCTAACAGTTACTGTATTTTTCTGCAGCTCCTATAATGTCCAACAACAGAAAAGAAGTATGTTTATAGATGTGCGAGAATGAGGCTAAAAAGTCAGGTACAACTGGAGCTTATTTGAGTTTGACTCAAATTCAAGATTTTTCTCATTTCTTTCTCGCAGTGATAAGCTTGTTATCTTTGCCTCTGTGCTCTGCCACTCGCCCTTTCTCCTCTGTACCCTGCTCTCTCTGACCAGTGAGATTAGATGCAACTTCAGAGAGCTGTATGAAGTGCATATGTGATTACTGTGAATGAGTGAGTGAAAAATACAAGGCTGTTTCTCCTCTTTTTTCTTTTTTTTTTATTCAGTGAAACATCTTTTAAGCAAGGTTGGAAAAGATGAATCACTGCGTTAATTTGTACATTTGTCAGTGATTTCCAGGTAAAACATATCAAGCTGTCTCAGTGGCAATTAATGTGAACACAGACTCAAAGGCTGTGATGAAAGCTAGCAGAGCAGGTAGTTGGCAACAGCTCATCAGAATATCCAATGCATGAAGAGGACTGGAAAGAAGGACAAATACTCATAATTCTTTTCTATTATTCTTAAACTGTTTGAATTTCTATTTAAGTTAGGAAATTACACATCACATCACAAACACATCACTGAGTGCATCTGTTTGCAAATGGAGTGCTTTATATTTTAACTAAGGATCGACTGATACATTGGCCGGCCGATATTTTAGGCCGATATTTGCGTTTTTTGCTAGTATCGGCATCGGCCAATACAGTACGTCGGGTACGCTGGCCGATACGCCGTCTGCGGCATAATTTACAGACAGGCATCTATACAGGCAGCAGTTGCTGTGGAAACGCCACGCCCCCCCTCCTCTCCTCCACTAACAGTACTGGAAGTCTGCAGCGCTGGCCTACCAAAGCTTTTTATAATAGTTGTAAAATTAGTTTTCATCGTGTCCTTCATCATATTCAACCGCAGCTGCTACCAGCTGATCAACGGCAGTGAAAAGCGCCGTCTGACTTTACTACATAATCAGATAAAATTAATTTTAGGAGGGTAAAAGCTCAAATGTGTTCCAAACGGTCTTCTTTTATCAATCAGCTTATGGACCATAAGACTCAGACTTAACGCTGCGGTGAAGACGAGCGCAGTGCGAACTGAAAATGTGAAATCTGTATTTAGGCGGATCTCCGTCAGATTTGCATAAATAGGCCGAATAAAAGCAGGAGGAAGCTGAAGGAAAGTTACTGCTGTTTTTTGAAGCTGACCATCGGTTCTCCTTATGACGAGAATCAGAGGAGAAACCACTGATCCACCTGGTTACAGACAACTCATCCACGGAAAACGCAAATCTCTTCTTCTTTGCATTTTTGGAAAAAAAAAGAGAGAGAAAAAAAAGAGAGAGAGAGAGAGAGAGAGAGAGAGAGAGAGAGAGAGAGAGCCCTTTTATGCAGCAGCGAAATATAAATTGTCTCCCAGCAGGAAAAACGCAAACATGAGCAGAAACTGAGCGCATGTCGGGTCTCTAGTGGGCAGTGAAACTTTTCAACCACACATCCAGATGTGAAACATCCTGATAAAAGCAGAAAAACAACAGAAGTGTGCGTCTCCGCTTGTACGGAGGAGCTGATTATGGCTCATATGATCGCTGCGTCCTACCCAGCAGCATTTTGTTCTACAGAACCGGACCTGCTGGGTCTGATGGCGCAGGATGACATGAAAGATGTCCAGACTCACCTGGCACTGTCAGAAAATCTCACTCTGTTAAAAAGGTAGTCAGATATTTGCGTTTTACCCCCTTGAGCTCTGTTACTGTGTAAAGGAAATGCCAGAAAGGAGAAAGATTCTTGTCTCTCAGTGTTGTAGGTTATCAGCCCTGATATTGATGTATGAAAATTTTTTCCACCTCAAGTAAAACTGAGAATGAGATCAAAATGAAATCAAATAGAAAACCTGATATTTGTTTAGATTAATCTTCCAACTTGATCACACTTCAATATACACATGAATACATGATAATTTCTAAATATTGTTCACAAAAATACATAAAAATATTAAAAGTGGTTCAGTAACCTGTTTAACTGTACTAACAGTTGTAGAAATTGTAATAACGATAGATAGATAGATAGATAGATAGATAGATAGATAGATAGATAGATAGATAGATAGATAGATAGATAGATAGATAGATAGATAGATAGATAGATAGATAGATAGATAGATAGATAGATAGATAGATAGATAGATAGATAGATAGATAGATGGCACAGACATAATATCACCACTACAGATTTGAACTGCAGGTAAAGATCAAGAACATCTTGGACTTTTAATTTTAATAATCTCCCAAAGTCAAAATACTTTGATATGAAAAATGATATGAAAATCCTGCTGCTGGGATACTACACGGGGCGATACTGGTAATGCAATATCGGCCCATAATATTGGCCCCAAATATCGGCAGGTTGTATCAGCTATCGGCTGATGAGAAAATATCGGAATCGGCCCCAATAAAAGCTGTATCGATCGATCCCTATTTTTAACTGTGCTAAAAATTCTCGACTTGCCATGAAGTGTCAAAGCAGAACAGACTGAAGTACAGTTAACAGATCCATCCAAAAAGGACTTTGGTCATCAGACGATCACCACTTACTCACTAAGCCATTCACTCCTTCGCACACAGCACAGTCACACATCACAGAGATTGATGTGTTTATTGTTGTGTTTTGGTGTCCTACCTGAAAGCACAGAGATGGAATTTGGGGCTGATGTTGATATGTCACTGATAAACCACTCAGCCAGCAATGGAAGTAGTCACAAAGTCGAATTGGTCTGTAACCTACATGGACGGGCAAATGAGGATGGGGGAACACATTGCTTTTATCTGTGGTGCTGTTGTCACTCAGTGGATTCCACAATACCAGCTGCATATGTGTAGGCACACACTGATATGGTTCTGACCTGCCTCTATTTCGTCTGTGTAAAATCAATTTATGTTTCTGTCAAACGTTTAGCAAACAAAATAAACAAATGAAAAACAAAAAGATTTTGGTATTTCAACTGCCTTACTTAGCCATTATAGTGATTGGCATGAAAGGGTATTAAAGGCGTCATAGAAGATGTTTCTTACAACAATTTTTGCAAAATTTGGGTTCACTACCCCATGCGCAATGATTAATTAAAAGTTTTAAATTAATAAATATAGCTATACATCAGCTGTGAAAGTAATGGGGCTGAAAAAACATCCGCCAATCATCTCTGCATTCTTTACATTTTTCATTTGTCTGTTGGCTCGTTTATCACTTTTACTACTGTAGTGAGAGTGATTGACAGTCAACTTAACGAGTAATAGGCGAGACTAATCAATGAGAGTGATTGATTGGCGAGAGTAATCTTGTGTCCCGGAAGATGCGCGCACTCGTATGACATCACGAACAATCATTTTGCTAGCAGTTAGCAACATTCAGACAACAACATTCCGTTTCCTTGCATTTGTGACATGATGGGAGAATCTGTACCTGCTGTCTGCTAAACACCGGAGTGGCTCGTGCACATTATTCTTTGGCCGGGGGAGAAAGCTGTGAATCATGCGCATTATTCAAAAACTTGCAAACAGTCTCTGCTTTCTGAAATGCCAAAACACCTTCTATAGCGCTTTTAATGTTTACTTTCATGCAAGGCCTTGTAAATATGAGGCTCTGTCATCAGTTTGTCCAATTTAAAGATGGTTAGGGTATTAACACTGCTATAATCAATAACAACTAAGCTGAATTTGCCCAAAAGTGCAATGCAACTACTTTATACAATTATTACTTTAACCAATTCCGTTTCACAAAGCAAGTTTAATATAAATTTAGTGTTTAAACTGGCTGACTTTGTTCATGAGAGAAAAATATCCACCTATGCAGAGTTCTTCTTTTCTGAGACATTAATGTAGATTGGTGCAGGTTGGTGTTGCCTTTTTTCCTCAGCATTGAGAAGTTGATTTAATTGAAAAAGTGACTGCAGCTGCATGCAATGACACACACAAAATATGCATACGCACAGACTGAAGGACCATGTGCCGTCAAAATGCATTCAATCTCAAGTATAACCAATTGATCTTATGAATGTATTCAGAGTTGCATTTCACATACAAACACTGGCTTTGTTTGTACCTAAATCACATACCTAACCATTATCTCCCTTCCAAACCTTCACCAATTCTATATTCTATGCTGAATGATAAAGTCTCTATCTTTGTCTCTCTGTGTTTCAGTCACTGTCAACAAGTTCTTAAACTCATTAGTTCGAAGCTTTCTGCTCACTTTGCTTTCTTTTGTCATTTAGTTGTCTTTTCTTTTACCATTAACTCACTCTCTTCCTGTGTCCTTCCGTCCCTCCAGCTGCATTTCTTTGCTGTCTAATCATCTCCACAGTGTTTGTACTCATTGCTACTTTACACAACATTCTCAGTATCATTCTTTTCCATTTCTATTTTGTTCATTGACTGCTGGACAGTCACTGAAGCTCTCCCTTAGAATGTTTATCTTTTATATTTCCTATTTTATATTTATATTTCTCCATGTAGAAATTCCTCATGCAACCCTTCAACTTTTCTAGATTTGATCTTTTTTTATCATACATTTTCATTTTATGGTCGTGCTACTTGAACCTGGAAATGAGAATTTACAATTGTGTATTAAACATACGTTCCCATTTGTATTAAACTGCCTTCATGTCATTTTTATATAGGTACTTACACTGGCTGCCTGTCCAAGTGATGACAGACTTTAAAGTTCCGTTACTGGTCTATAAAGCTCTGAATGGTTTTGGATCAGTGACCTAATGAATCAGTATGCTTCCTACCAGACCCCTCGGGTCATCTGGATCATGTTTTCTATCAGTTCTCAGTGCCAGAACCAGACATGGAGAAGCTGCATTCAGCTTCTATGCTCCACATGTCTGGAACAAACTCCCAGAAAGCAGATCAGCTGCAACACTTAGTTTATTTAAATCCAGATTAAAGACCCACCTCTTCTCAGCGGCATTTACATAGATTTTATTCAGGAGTCCAAATCTGCACGACCTGTTTTAAAGGTGTGATGACATAGTAGTAGTAAGCCAGATTTTTCTCCTGAGTAAAAGGGTTGGGTGCGGTATGATCTGCCCCGAGACCAATCTGACTTAATCTTTGATTGGCTACAACCATATTTGGCGATTACCTTATTTAGATAAACTAGGTCAACGAGCTAGCAGCTACCATTTGTTTATTAAGAGGCTATTTGTTAACATCACAGGCACTTGTAGGAAGACACCATCTATAAAATGAATAAACTTATGGGTAATGACAATGTTGTGGTTGCCTCCTTCAGTGTTGTTAAATAAGTTTATATATATATATATATATATATATATATATATATATATATATATATATATATATATATATATATATATATATATATACATATATATTTGTTTATGGATCAGCGCGAGCCTACGCCACAACCTAGATTTCACGTGACCACGAAGCTGGTAGCGGTGAAAACATGCTTCGCATTTGAACGGGGTCTGATGGGCTATGAGCCTCAAAAGCTGTTTTTGCACCCTTTTTAAAAAAATTTCTCCGCCGGTCTGTCTTTGAAATAATGTTGAAATGACATCCAGTTATATTGAAAGTCTTACTGCCGAGGCTAGAAGAAGATACGAAGCAAAACTAGTATCTGTTGGACTAAGTGATGCCCATCTTCTGCTGCTAGAGCCTGGTTAGACAAACCTACATAACGGCCTGATGATCAGTTACCCAATCTCGTGATGTATATGGTTTCATCCCCCCGTGTTCAAACCAATTATTCTTTATCGAATATTAATTTTCCCCTGGATTTTTAAGAAATGGTGGTATTTCTTTGATGTCCTTCTAAAGAGTTTACTCTCATTGATAAAGCTATAAATTACCAGTAGCTAGAAGCTCATTGGTATTTTACTGGTTATGACTGTGCATGTTTATAACGCTGCAAATGCTTTTCTGCCACTTTTTCTGCTTTTATTCTTATGTGGGAATATTGATGGCAGTAATTTAGATGAACGTGATCTTTAACAGTCCGTCCTGAGGATAAGGGAACAGCGGGCGGCGTAGTGATTCTGTACATTCACTGATTTAATGGTGTTTTCTATCATCTGTACAAAAACAACTACAGGGTTTACATAGTGAGACCACAATACAGATCTGGGCATGAAAAAGTTCCTCCTTTTTCTGCCAGAAGTGGTGCAGTAATAGTGCACCATTACTGCACTATCACTGGCTGAACGACTTGTCCCACAAATACGCATCACGTACGGTGTCTAAACTTTGCGTGTGGAAACATCCTTGTTCCGGGCATTCATTTATGCTCTGAAACCGTTTCCCCTGGGCACACAGGTGTTTCTCTGTGTGATTGAATTATCAGACAAGTGGCTGGTAAGTGGCTGGCAGTTGGCTGAAAGGGGAACTTTTTCATGCCCAGATCTGTATATGCTTTTTTATCAGTCACAAAGTGATCCGAACATATTATTGTTAGATGTTTCCATGGTTTCCAGTGTGAAATGAAATGAATGAATGAAAAATACTTTATTCATCCCCGAAGGGAAATTCAGTATTGTAAAAGCTCACTTTTTTTTTTTTTTTTTTTTTTTTTTTAAACAAACAAAAAAGTCAGTCAGTCTTGTTCTTTAGGGTGATGGTTGCTGAACTGTCAGCACTGATGCGCTTGATAGCCCCTAGCCACTTAGCATGTTCTTTGGGACTTTTTCTGTTGTTTTGGGAACTGGAAAAACATCTTCTCTTGTCCGTGCAGTAGTTATGTTTATGGCAGCCATACACAGCGGGACTTCTCGGTATTTCCAAAGTAGAATAAACGAAGATCAACGTAATCAATCGGCTCTCCTATGCAACGAAGCAATGTTTTCACTCGCCACGTTCTTGCGTAACAGATTATTTTATACCCCCAAAACCACAGAAAAGTGAAATTTGTGTCATGACACCTTAAGACTCTTTAATGTTCAATCTTTGTTTTTAAATTTTAAATCATGCTTTTATTCTTTTACTTTTCAATGCTTTCTTTTCTTCAGAGGTACAGCACTTTGAATTGTTGTGTACAAAAAATGTGCTATACAGATGTAGTGATCTCAAGCCCAAAGGTCTCAGCAAAAGGATACACACATCTTACCAAATATACTTTGGAACACACACTGATGGATAAAGGCCACATTTGGATGTAAAACAGACATCCCAAGGAGGAATTTTGCTCAGAGAAGGACCTTCTCTGAGTAATCACTGATTTACGGTCCTGAGAGCAACTCAGGAGAGGACCTGCATTTTGGCAAAACAAACAAAGGCCAATTGGTGAACTTTGAACCCATCCTCCAAGGTTGGAGATACTCCTTCACAGTATTTACGACCTGCTATAAATTGGTTCTGTATAGCCAATTTTGTTATGTGTTCTTAACATCCAAGAACTGTTTTATATTATCAGGAAAGTAAGCTCATGTTAATCTCATGATGAAGACTTTTCTTTTGATATGCAACATGGCATACTTTGGTGATTAGAAACTAGACGTTTCTTCCCCAAATTCACATCACATGCATTCCAGGATTTGCTGCATAAAGGTGAAGAAAGAGACACTTTACCCAACTGCTGAAATCCACTTTTATGTTAGAAATGGACTTCCTCATATCAAATGATGTCTAACACATGTATTTTCTTTACAGGAATCTTAAATCATCAAGATTAATCCTGTTTTATCTGTTTAACTGATTTGTTTATTCAATGTCTTCCTTTATTCATATAATTCAGATCTTTGCTTTATTTTATTTTATTGTGTTCATTTTATTTCATCATGTCTGAATAATTGATCCATTTTACACATGCCTCACTTAGAATTCACAGATGTTTATAACCGCTTAACTGATAGTGAAATGATCATTCGAGACGTGTCTGTCTATTGGAGGAAACCTGACTCTGTCAGCTTCCCATTGGCTGACAAGCTGCAACCCACATTCCACTGCCAGGCAGAGCGCGAAGCTCTGAACTGTGAGAATCAGAAAAGGAGATCTGATCAGAACTGAAAGAGAACTGATCGAAAAGACCAAGGTAGAACTTAAGAAACTTGGAACAATGGGGAAAGAATGAGACGACACCTGCTCTGAACTCAGCAGAGTTCAGAACCACGGATCACTCAGGGAGGAGTGATGGAGAGAAGAAGACTTTAACCCAAATCATCTTTACTATCAACCATCCCGTGACATCAGTCCTGAAGCTGCACGTCTCTGGGGAGACGGATGAGAGAGAGAGAGGACGAACCAGAACCACCACTGAGCGGACAGCCCGCAGAGAGCCGGACGAACTTCCAGGAGATCGGGAAGATTTTTGGGGGCCATCCACCCGACAATCTTCCAAAGGATTTGAGGAACAGTCCAGCAGAACCAGGGCGTGAGTGAAGCACCTCAGTCAGACGGAACCTCTGAGGAGAATCCTGATCATTTGCTATGAAATATGATCTGATGTCACAAGAAGTTGGTGATAGTGAATTAATCCAGGCCTACGGTTTACCAGACCCAGATTAACTTTGTTTAGTTGGATTAAAAAATCCTTCCTTCTTTTTCTTTGAACATTTATTAATTAACTGAAGCTTAATTAATTTATGCTTCATTTTCATACCATCTCATATTTCTTTCACAAGATAACTTTTGGTTGATCATCATGCTCACATATTTCTTGTATATATTTTGTACATACATTATCTCATGTAGTTTGTAGACTAGTTAATAAATACTCCGTATTATCTTAACTAGTCGTTGTTTGTGGTTTTTCTGATGTATCATGAAAGGTCACTTCAAGCGAGAACTCATGAAAGCGTCCTGAGACTGATCATGTAATTTAATCAATCTAAGAGTTGATTTAAGACTTTAATGGTTTTCCTTGCTTCCATTACATATCAAATAAGTAAGGTGGTGCTCCGAGGCTGTATTAGTATTGATATTAATAGAAATATTAATATTAATATTAATATCATACATAGTGACGCTATATATATTGTGGTTGCCCAGGCTAAATCACAACACAGACAAACTTGCCTTGCCTTTATCTTCATGCATAGGCTATATTCACAAATATCAAAGAAATATTACAGCATTCTTCTTTGAATAACAGTTTCTCATTTCAATGGACATGGTAACTACCTAAATAAATAAATAAATGCCAATGATTACTATCTAAGGAAATGAGTTTATATTTGGCAGCTAATAGCCTGAAGTTAATACATGGCTGCATTTACTCCCTCTGAGCCCACTCATTGACTGCAGTATATCTGTACATCAGATTGATGTGTGCACTCATTTTGCATTTACTGAAAACTGTCCCTCTGCAAACACACATGTATGAACAACTTAACACACATGCACACACTGTAGATAGCACGGCTCCATCTTCCCTTGCCAGATTCTCACCATCAGATGGATGAAAGCTGCCATCAAAGCTGGGCCCAGGAGGAGTTGAGACAGTCTGCTTATTCGGGTGAACTCAACACCAGAGTCCAATTCCCTCTGCCATGCTTATTAAATAGCCTATTTTGTCATTTCCAATCCCAATTTGTCACAGTTACTTGGCTCAGCATACCCATGTCATGTCATAGTGAGGTGGGGAAAAAAAGAAAGAACCAGAGGCACAACAGAAAACTTGTCTGTTTTGTAAAGCGTTTATAGAGCAGTGGTAAAGTTGTAATGGACTGTTTGCGGCAAGACTGATACACTACAAAACATAAAAGGTAAAAACTTCAAATCCCCCCCCCCACACACACACACACACAGACACACCTCACCAAACAACATCTGAAAACAGCTACAATGGATGCTAAATAAATATTGTGTGTGTGTGTGTGTGTGTGTGATATATAGATATATATATATATATAAACTGTATATATATATATACCTATACACATATATTTATTTTTATATATATATATATATATATATATATATATTAGGGCTGTCAACAAATTAATCCTAAATTAATCCTATTGTCAAACAAGAGATGTCCTTTTTAATTACTACTGCTATATGCAGAAAATACATTAACTTTTGTTTTACAACTTAAAGGCTAAAACCAAGCTACACATCCGGGAGTAGTCCAGGACTCAGACCTGAATTTCAGCTTCACATTAGGACAGTTGTGAAGTCAGCGTGTGGACGTATCAGCAACATTCTGGACTAAACTGCAGCTGTCTGAAGGACTATAGGGAGACATGTAAGGACAGGGTTTCAGTAGTTTAGTCTACTAAAGATAAATGCAGAATTCCTGGTGAAACACCTTTAACCCTAAATGTGTTCTAAAAGTGAAAAAAGCAATGTAATTAATCGGGATTAATTTTTTGACAGCCTGTGGGTCTCTGGAAAAGCGACTATGTCTGCTCCGTCGGTTTCTTGCACAAACTACTCCACTGCCATCTCTCACTAGTTCTTCCATCCTTGCCCAGTGCCGGTTATTTTCAAGTCCTTTATCTGTCAGGAAGGCGTCATAAACTCAGCCTCCATGATATGATGTACCATAGCTGATATTTGCAAGCAGCCATTCACTTCGGCTGCTGCTGGATCTGGACCATCATCCAACCACCCTGCTAAATTTGCGATTGGGTAGAAATGTGCTCTGATGAGCGGCAAAATACGTTCATCTTACTGTATACCACTTGTAGATTTATATGACCATTTATAGTGTGGCATTATACGCAACTTTTTTACCACACACTTATCAAGTTGTTACTCCATGTGGAGGTTTTTTTTCTTCTTTTTTTCCCCCTTGCCGCCGCACGCCGGAAATCCGTCACGGTGCCGGAAAACTTTAAAGGAATAGTTCACCCACAGAATGATTTAACTTTATTTTCTACTTACCCTCATGGTGAGCAAGACTCTGGAACACTTTTTCAAATATCTCAAATGCAGCCGACGATCAGGAAGGTTTCTCTTTGTCCCCCAACTTTCATATAATGGAGTTCGCCAGGGTCCGAGCCAAAAAGATCCATAAAAGTCCAGAAAAACTTGCCAATATTCCTCCATACTGCTCGTCCAATGTAATCCAAGTGTCCTGAGTGGGGAACGTCCAGAATTTACTCGAAACTATGTCATTTTGTATATTTTTAGAGCCTAAAAAGGAGTATTGCTTACTTCCGCAAAGAGCGCACATGCACGGTCACGAAACTACGGAATCCTCGGCGTTCAGAGCCTACTCTGCCGATAATGGAAGTGTAGAAGAAGAAATTCACTGTTTACATCGTGGTAAGAGCGCCAGAGCTGCAGACAAACTGGGACAAACACAGGAGGGGTTGGATATTGATTTAAAACAAAGAAAGAAAGAAAAAGAGAACGAGTGGTCTCGTCTGCCGTGGCTTCCGTAGTTTCGTGAACGTGCATCGGCGTGCTTGCTAGACATGCGATGTAGTATTGCTTAGGCTCTAAAAATATACTAAATTACGTCGTTTCAAGTAAATTCTGGACGTTACCCCCTTAGGACACTTGGATTACATTGGACGAGCAGTATGGAGGAATATTGACAAGTTTTTCTGGACTTTTATGGATCTTTTTGACTCGGACCCTGGCGAACTCCATTATATGAAAGTTGGGGGACAAAGAGAAGCCTTCCTGATCGCCGGCTGCATTTGACATATAAAAAAAGTGTTCGAGAGTCTTGCTCACCATGAGGGTTAGTGGAAAATAAAGTTAAATCATTCTGTGGGCGGCTGTAGCTCAGGTGGAAGAGCAGTTGTCTTTTAACTGGAGGGTCGGGGGATCAATTCCAGGCTTCCACCAGGATACTTGCCGAAGTGTCCTTGGGCAAGACATTATACCCCAAGTTGCCTCCCGCTGTGCCTATCGGGGTATGAATGTGTGTATGATTGTGTGTGTGACTGGGTGAATGTGATATGTCGTGTAAAGCGCTTTGAGCGGCTAGTATGACTGGAAAAGCGCAATATAAGTACAGTCCATTTAACTATTCCTTTAAGCCCTGCATTAAGTAAAAACAAAACCAGTTATTTTCCTCATCTTCCAGTCTGGTCTTTTTGCTCCAGAAGCAACATTTCTATGATGGCTTGGTAACTGTGCTGCTCTGTCTGGTCTCCACAGTGAAAGCTCTGATACACAGCTGTTAAATCCCTGCGGCGGAGGCGAGGTGACACTCCCGGGTAACTCTCTCCACTTTACCCGCAGTAGTGAAGCAGACACGGACTCTACTGCGGCTAGAAGAGCCGTGTGGAGTTTACTGGTGAAGCTGGTAGCGAAAACATTCATGCTAAACAGTTTCCCACAGCTTCTCCCTCTCCTGCGACGTCTCTTCCCTCCCACTGCTGCCCCCCTCTTCCACTCTGACTCGTGGGCATTCACAGTGCAGCACGCCAGCTGATTGGACACAGTGCTGTACGTCATCACTCTCTCTTAAAGGGGCTGCGCTGTTTTAAAGCAGTGCTGTATACAGCAGCATGTGTCTGCTCAATGAAACATAATTCATGAAAAAAGACTTTTAAAAATAAATGTCGACTTTTGTGCCGTTTCAACTAATCAATTAATTGATTAGTTGTGCACATCCCTACTAAAAGCATCTCTGATGATGTCCGTCTTTGCTAATCAATAGAAAGAAATATCTGTCACCCCCCGCTGCACAGTTTATGGATGGATCTCTGACGTCTTGAATAGCGTCGCGCCTCAAAGCAGTGCTGGTGCTATGCTGCTGTTCGCCACCACCGCGTCCCCGAGTCAACTTGAAGTGATGCAAATGACTGTGGCTGTGTTTATTATATATAAAAATATCAACAGAACATTGCGGCCCATGCATCTATTATATATGCGGATACTTGGTTACTATCTGAATCTTTACAGGAACATTACCACCCCTAAAAATACAGTGTTGGTGAGAAATGACAGAGGAGGGGGAGGAGGAGAGGAAAATGATCCGTATACGGTTATTGATTGTTTCTAAACGGTTATGATTTAATATCTGTGTACCCTTTAACGCGTGCAGACGTTGACACCCCAAGTATATATATGTATTCATATATATACTCTATTCCTGTCTAATCAAGTATCTAACACATTTCATCCCTTTTAATTAATGGAAGCTATGGCAGTTTAATAAAGATTTTGACTCCACTCTGCTCTGCTGCCAGAGATCCCATACTCCAGCAGCATGCTGCTTTGACTTTGCTGCTGTTGGGTCTCACTCTTTCTTTCTCCCTGACTGGACTCTAAACTTTGAATCCAAAACCTGTTGTTGTATTGGCAAGTCAATGATATGCAGCCAAGCGTGACTTCGGAGAACAAAATCTGCATTGACACAGGGAAATGTCTAGAGAATGGGTGCTGCCTTGAATTAGACTGCTATGTTTGCTTAAGGGTTATAATGAGAGGTGACATATTGTCAGTGGCTTGCTAAAGCTGCTCTCCTAATTACACTAATTGCAGCTTTTCCACCACTATCCCCTGTTCCCGTTGCTTTTTCTTCAGATCTCCTTCTTGTCCACCCTTGATCCCTCCTCCCCATGCCAATATTGCTCCTACTCCTCAAAACTCAAAAGCTTCCACCCACATACCACAATGAACTTGCACCCACTCTCTCCGTTTTTCGCTCTGACCTTCCAGCTATTAATTTTCCTTACATTTATTTTCAAGTCCTGCCTCCTGTTCCATTCATTTTTCTCTGTCTGTCTGCTTCTGCCTGTCTGTCTTTGGCTTTTATCTGTCTCTCTCTCTCTCTCTCTCCCTTGCTCTCTTCTCTCACCACTGGACTTGTCTCCCTGCCCATATATGACACAATGTCCACTCGTACAGCGAAACCCCCCATGCCTGGGCTGCCAGCTGCACAATTACTAAATCGCTCATCTCATGGGTGGCTGGCGCTCAGTATCCCTGGCTTTGGCTTGAAGGGGAGGGAGAAAGGAGTAAGAGAGGTTGCATATCAATGAAACAAACAGAAAAAGGAGAAGGATTGGCTAAGAGCCTGTGCTACTTTGCTTCTCTGTGACATGTGAGTGTTTCTGCTTACACACATGTGCATGGCCGTGTTAGTAAAAGACAGGTGATGGCTAAGGTAGTTGACAGCTGTCAGTGCTCATGGGCCCAGGATGGTAGAAGAGCACTGGTGTCTGTCAAAGCACTGCTCTGACTCTGCCCTTAGCTCCAGGCTGACTATACATAGGACCCTCTGAGGACAACCAGAGACCACTCGTGCCTTTCAAAGCTGCTTCCAGCCAATGCAAATGCAGAACAAAGCCAGTTAAAGGGACTGCCATAATGCCAACTAGTTGAGTGTCCCTCAAAGCAAGCAAAGCAGGTTTCTTTGCTCTTTATACAGTGGGGAGGCTCGATGCATCATTGAGCAGGAGTAAATCAGAGCAATAGAATTGTGGATTATTGCACTCTAAGGCTACAGGCTGTTTGAGGTTTATGTAGATTACATAAACCATTCATTAATCTTCAGGAATAAAAATATTGATTACAGGAAAACCAAGAAACTTAATTATGATCTACCCAGCACATCAGTTTTTGACACCAAAGTAAGTGCTTGCTCTGTACACAGAGGAGTAAAAGCATATGCGGGCAAATCCCATGCATATTTATCAAGGACATCTCTCTTGAGTTAAAATCATGGGCAAAACCTCAAAAGTGTAAACATGTTTTTAAGATTTTGTGTTTCTTCTAAGTATTTATCAAGTGTTTAGGCTTTATTAATGAAAAATTCTTGCTCAGGAGAAATCTCTTAATCCGTCTCATAATTTTTGTTTATCCATTACCTTTTCCATCCCCTGTGAATGCGTTTCTTAGTATGGGTATGCATCAGTGTGCCTGTTCACTCCAAACCTTCCAACCCTTTGATTGCTCTTCTACTGATTTCTTAGTAATCATCTTACAAGCTCTAATACATTAACACATTTAGAATAATGCAGATTTCAGGAGGTGAACCGGTAATACAGCAGAATGTATGACGCAGGACTCAAACAAAATTGTTTAAAGTTTGACATGAACATGTCTGATCGTTGGAATGTTTTGACAGTCCGTCATGATCTTACAAACAGATAAGATAATTTGGTTGGATAGACCGATGACTGAAAAAGTTGAGCCATTTTCAACTTCTTCACCACAGCCAGACTAAAAGGACAGAGAAACAGACCAAAAATCCAATTCAGCAATGCAAAGCATCACCTTATTCAAAGTGAATGAGACTGTTCGTGAGTTTAAAGCCTAATGCACAATGCCAAACATTAAAGTTTTACAAAAAAAATTCTCCAAAACTGTTCTACTGTATGTCAGAATGTTCAACATCTACCTAAATGTTAATGTTTAAACATGTGTTGCTGCGCGACCACGTTTGTCTAATGACAATGTAAACCCTAGGGTTGTCAAAAATATAGATACTACGAAAAGTATCGATGCTGAAACGCCGTATCGATAACGATAGTTATTTGCCATGGTATCGATACTGCAGTGCGTGCGCACTCGTCAGGCAGCAGCTGGCCAGGTAAACAGCGGCTGACCGACAGGCAGGCAGAGGGCCTCACAGCACATGTTTCTGTTGCTCGAAGTCCAGGCCAGCTAGTCTTATTGGAAAATGAAAAAGGAGAAAGCCGTGTTTGGAAGTATTTCACATGCAGCCGACGGAGAAGGAAAACCAAAAGACATAGACAGGCCTGTGTGGAAACAGTGCGTCAAAGCGGTCGCAACGTCCAGCAGCACAGCAAACTTGGCAAAACATCTTAAGGACCGACATCCTGGCGTTCACAATGAATTCCGACTTCCGAAGTAACTAACTAAGTTAGTTACTTAAAGATCCCGTTTTTTATGGAACTTAAAAATGCATTATTAGTGACGGTTAGCGCCACTGCTAGCTGATTTAAGAATCAAATTCATGCTCCAATCCACCTACAGACTGAATTGTCCTTGTTAAGACACCTCTTACAGTCACTGTTGCACTTAGCAGCCTACAGTCTGAAACAGATGGATGCAAACTTATCATTTTATTATCAAGTTTGATTAATTATTACAGTATTATTATTATCATTATTATTATCATTACTATTATTACTATTATTATTATTATCATCATCAACTTCACTTTTAATTATCCATCGAAGCACTAAGTAGAGAGCAAAGACTGAATAGGAGGTTTAAATAATAAATTCAGAAATGACCAACTGATTAAATAGAAACATTTTTTTCTTGTTCCTGTTGTTTTAATTTAGCTGTAACTTCCTATTAGTTTGCGTTTAACGTAATACTGTCTTTTAGAAATAACCTGCCTAAAGATATGTGTGTGAAATAGTTTCATATTTTGGCCGGTAAAAAAATACACATGGCCGATGAGTCAAAAAGTTAATTTTGGACACTGTGAGTATGTATGCATCCACGCATGTATCTATGTATATACATACATGCTTGTATGTATACACATAGATACACACACACACATATGTGAATAAATTATAATAAAACAACAGTCAGTCTTGCACCTTAGAATAACAGGCATTGTTCATTTAAAAAGTTTTCTTCTTTCCTCTTCACAACTCCTACTTCAGCAAGGCAAAGACATTGCATAAAAATGTGCTTTTTCTTTTGAATAAGCAAAATCTGTGTTTGTGCATGCATTATACATTCAAACGTATTCATTTACATTTAACCCCATATTTTAGTTGACTGAATCAACTCTATTTTAGTTAACTATAATATTATGATATTTTTGTCAACTAAACCTAGACTAAAACTAATTGATTTAAGATGACTAAATTATGACTAAAACTAAACAACATTTTAGTCAAAAGACTATGACGAAAACTGTCAAAATTAACACTATGTGCAAGATAGGAAATCACCACAGCCCCATGTACAAAATTCTCGATTACCACATGCAAATTTGGAGTAGATCCAGCCCAGAGATCAATAAAACAAATGCAGTATGTGATTGGGCTCCGGACCAGTTTGTACTGAAAAAACTGAGCTGGTTTGGGTAAGATGAAAAGCTAGGTTTACCATATCACAATTCATAACCATTAACTGTTGGACTTCTAAACATTTGAAAAGTGGTAAAATATGGAAATACTGTATGTTGAAAGAAACATGGTCTATAACAGTGGCACATCGTATGTAGTTTCTACTATTCTGTATTAAGGTTGTAATCTGGAAAATTCTAAGATATCAGAGAGGAAACCATAAAAATATCTATCAGCACACAGTTTCTTTTTTTTTTTTTTTTTTTTTTTTTGTCTTTTTATTATTTCTTCGGTCAAATTCATTCATTTGAAGATACACAACACAATTTTTCACTGGAGTTAACATGACCGAAAGGGTTTAGGCTGAAGTTCTGAACTTATAATTGCCTAACCCTATTTACGATTATGACATTTTGTCAACTACGACAGAACCAAAGAAATATACTATAATATACTAACAAAGATTGTTACAATCTTTGATCTTTTTGATCATGTAATTGATGGCATACAGATTTCTTTTTTTAAAAGAAAATATCCTTTTGTTTTTCTTGAAAAGACACACTGTTGACCTCTTTTTGACCATACCACACATTTATGTGGCTTTTGTTTTCTCCTTAGTGTGTGTTATTTCTGTGAGTTGAACGCTCTCACTAGGTGGCCTTACATCCTGACTCTGTGTGCTGTGTGGTGCATTGAGCCATGCAATTCCCATTAGACCAGGTTGTGGTCAGAGTGGATCAAACTTGACTCTGTTTCTTCTCACTCTTCACAACTCTGGTGGTTGATTGTTTATGTCTAAGAGTGTTTGTGAAATAACGCGTGAAGACCTCCTCAAATGCCTTTATTTCACAACCCCCATAGCCAAGAATGGGTGATCTTCAGAATCCATAATAGAAATTATGAAAAGTCACCTGCAGCTAAGAAATATTGACACACTACAGAGATTATGGAGGAGAAATTTCTTGTCAGTGTGGCTGCTTTGGTTTTCCTCCTTATGTAGGGTGAATATGTGTCAAGTGGGACAGTTAACGTTAATCATGTTTATTTTTACATGTTTACTTCTGTTACTAAAGATCATCGATGAGCTCATCATAGGGCAGCATGAGCATATCAGCATATCAGTGCAAGCAGTAGTGAGGAAAAATGAAAGAAAGGAAAAGTTAGCTAAATGTGTTAAATAAGAAAGAGAGAAAAAAATAAAATATATACACCTACAAATAAACTTCATCGCAATCCTGTGACCAAGTGAGACTGGCAGTGATGTTAGTATTCCCATCTAATATTAACTGCATGCATATTTACAACCAACAGTGAGGGAAAAAAAAAAAGATTTCCGATCACTTTTGGAAGAGCCAGGGGGTAACGGACATCTCCCTGTAGAACGACCCGTTCACAAAAAGTCTGTCTATAGAGATGACCACTCTTTGGATCTGGAACAGAATCTTCCATCGCTCCATGATCTCCCGGGGAAACTGGTTGTAAACGCTGTAGTCCGTCCTTTTAAGCTCTCTCCCGCACCGTCTGACTTGCTCTTTGAGTTTAAAATGCTCGAATTTTGCTACTGTGGGTTGGGGTCTGCTGCCGGTGGGTCTTTTGGTTCCCATACGATGAACTCTGTGGAAGGAGATGGATCTAACGACGTCATCTGGAAGCTTAAGTTGTGTTTTGATGAAGCTCCTCACCGTGTCTTCTGGATCTTCGTCGGCCTGCTCTGGGATGCCTGCAAACACTAAGTTATCCCTCATACTGCGTGATTGTAGGTTGAGTACGGATTCCTTGATGTTTTTATTTTCTTGGCGGAGTCGTGTCATTCCTTCCGAAAGGGATTTAATGGACTCTTTGAGGGTGGCATTCTCTTTAGCTAGCTTTTCAACCTGTTGCTGACTAAACTCAAGGGAGTTTCGGAGCTCCTGAAATTCCTTGTGAAGGACTTCCACCAGAGCCAGACGAGCATCAAAGCAGGATAAGTGCTTATTGATGGAAAAAAGGATCTCCGCCATGTCGCTTTTCTCGGGGGAAATTGCTCCAGGTGAGTCATCTTCACGAGTTCTTTTCGCTTTTAGCGAACTTTAGCTGATGTTGGGGTGGCCGCGCCAGATGGTTTCCCCATCACAATCCGGTCGTAATATTCGTCTATATACTCCTTCAAGTGCACTAAATCCTCGTTTTGCTCCAGAGTGTATATGTAAAAGAGAGATGTTAACAACAAACAAGTGACTATGATATATTGGCTTTTTACATATATGTGTAGACAGTGAAAATGTTTGTACAATCAGTAGGTTGCCATGTTGAATATTCTCTTTTCGTCCATGAAGGTTCTTGTTAATATTTATATTAATCAGAAATGAATTGTAGATGTTTTTATTATTGTGTTTACATTAAAATGGAATGTGTTGCCAGTGTCCCAGATTGTTAATATATGACGTCCCACTTTACCAATAGTGCATAGAAAATTGGGTTTTGGGTTAGTGTGTTTTTGGTGACGGGTCATCCATGCAGTGTTTAATATTTCTTTGTTATATCTTCTACACAGCATAGTAGAGATCTTCAGCTATTTAGAATGGTATCATATGATGGGCTAAGATGTTTGGTTCATAATCAGAAATTACGTTGAAGTTACATTTTCAGAAAGATTCCCAGTTTACCAATATTCACTATAAAAAAGTCACAAAAATCTGCCACATACTATACGCCATCAAAATAGTGTGAGAATAAGCAAGTTGATGTGAGATGACATCTGTGTTGCTGTGTTTGGAGGCACAATAGGAAATGACATCCCTGCTTTCACATAAAGGGAGATGAACATGTTATTTGTGGAAAGGTCAGGCCTCCAAGCCCGAGGACAGGTTGTATAACTGTCGCAATTATTATGTAGCTGCTCAGGAATTACAGATAACTTCATGTCAAATGTCAACAGCTAGGAGAAAGGATGTTTGAATCCTCATCTATTGGTTTTCAAAGGTCAGCATCAGGGAAGTTACACAAGAAAAGCGATTCCTTGAACAAGATTACTCATTTACTCTCATTATTCCTTTCACAAGGTCATGCTAGTCTTTTATTCCCTAGCAAGTAAAAAATTTCAATTTTTAATATCATTATCATATCCATTTCTTAATGAGTTTTAGATTATTGATTCAGGTTGACTGCTTTGGAAAAATGTTTATGCTTCCCAGCACTTATACTCAGCATTTTATCCCTTTCATTTACAGTATATAACTGTATATATTGTAAAGGGTAAAAAAGACATGTCTTACAATACTTGCTTACTCTTTTTGGGAACATCTCATGAAAAAATTTACATAAAGTTTGATTTCTTTTTTATTTATTCATTTATTTTTTTGGTAAAAAGAAGCCTGTATGTTGTTTATTCAACTAACCACAAACTGGTCTTACTGTAGTGTGTGCATACACTTGCACATCATCATTTCAAAACTTCCTATCTGACACAATCTTCTGTAGTGAATTTAAAATCACAACATTAAACTTTACAACTCAAATCTTACAAGTCCTGCAAATAGCTGAGAAAACAATCAATATGTTTAAAATAGCCTTAGAAATATAACTTTTATGGTTGTGGATGCACATGCAAACCATTATCAAGCAGTGTAGTGTTCTTTAAATGAGGGGATTTGATGCAGTTGGGTGCACCTTAAGGAGATGCAGCCCAGGCTATTTTGGAGAGATGGAAGCAATGAATATAGAGTGCGCAGAAATCAGCCGACGGCAACTGATTTCACATAATAGCCACTTCACAGGACACACCTCCTCATCATCTCAGTGAGCGCCTTTTCCAAAATCAATAGTTGGCTGAACATTCACTTCTTCAAAGTTACACAGACAGAGAGCCACAGCCTCTCTTTGTCTCGCTGCAGCATACAAAGACACACAGACAAACCAACAGTAAAGTCATTATCTGAAAAACGCACCTTTAAAAAGTGTCCTGACTTTTGTCAGAGCTTTACTGAAGCCATTTGAATATCTTTAGTCAGAAAAAATTTCTAACAGGCCTTTGAGGAAATGAGAAGAAATATATAAGGACAAGCACTACAGCACACAGGGGAAAACTCACAAGTTATCCTCCCAGTAGATAAACAGAGCAAACGTCCTTTCCTAAATACATAGATCACACCCAAAACTGAACTCTGCTGGTGAGGGCCATTATGATGCCCATTTGTTTTCACCAGCAAACCCAATCTCAGTTAGCAGAAGCAGAGCTGACACTTTATGGGGCAAGAAGCCAAATAAAACAAATTGCTTCAGCTTCAGATACAACAGAATTTGCTCTCTATGCCCAACAGCAAAACAAATGTGATGGCATGGAGCCAGTTTCTTTCCTTTTAGGTTTATACTGCCCTTGTTCACACTGAAAACGACTTGACAGTATATATTTTTATCAGTCATATGGTATCAGCTCAAAGTTTGGACTTACATACCGATTCATTTTGAGTAGGTAGGTATGCTTATACTTTTGACATGTACTGTGTACGTGTGTACTATAGATCTGAGCTTTCAGAATCCCTTTCGAAACAATGCAAAGTGCTAACCTAAACAAAAGATGCTTGATGGAAGTAACATCCTACACACGCAAAAATAGAGGTACCAATTTGTTCTTAAAAGGGTACAAAGCTTGTCGCTGGGGGTGTTCTTTTTTAAAAGACATTTCTGTACCCTTCGGTCCTGGTCCATTTTTGTACCTTATCAAGCTGTATGAGTTAATAAAGTACAATTAAACCAATTAAAAATGATGAATCAAAGTCAATAAAATAGAGATAATGACAACAATCAAAGATGCTAATAATAAATTAATAATTATCATATAAATATTAGGCCAGACACATATATAATTATACATGTAATTATTACTATGATTACTATGATTATCATGAAAATACTAATAGCTATAATTATACTACTGTTTTGAAGTACTGCTATTTATAGTTATTGTAAAACACAATTTTCAATGCTGCAGGTACCCTTTGGGTTGAAATGGTACAAATTTGTTCTTTATAATACTTTGGACCCTTTTTCATAGTATATACAGTAGGTACACCTCTGGCCTCATAAAGACCAATATTGTACTTTTGAGAGAACATTTGTAAAAGATGTATCTACGGGTACAGAAATGTTTCTGTTATGTACCTCTATTTTTGAGTGTGTATGGATTAATAACTTTATTATTTGAACTACATAGTAGCTAAATTGGACCATGTTAAAGTGAAATGAATAATAATATAAGAAATCATGATATTTTTTCTATTATAATAATTTGCTATACAGAACTTGGTGTATTTTCTAATGGTTATTTAGAGTTTTGACTTAACTTAACTTTCTTGAATGTTTTCAGTTAGTCCATAGTTTCACCACACTGTATCTTACGGAAAACATCTCCTTTTTACTTAGATAAATCACAAGGTGTGTTATATTTTTGTTTGTTTAGTTGTTTATTTTTTACACGTGAAAAATCTATGAAGGAACACCAGGTTCTGCCATAAACTGAACTAAAAGCTAGAGATGCAATGATAAGAAAAATGTCTGATGTTAGTGTATTGGTATCTGTTTAAATAAATGTATTTTGGTACATTTTATCAGAACTGTCACCGTATTTACATTTTTTTTTTGTTTTGTTTTCAGCCGACTTGGTAATTAGCTGTAAACAACAGTGATTCCTAATTTGTGGTCTCCAAATATTACCAGGACTGCCAAGAGGTTGTCAAAAATTATATCTGCACATGCACAAAATCATGTTTACGAGATAATCACACAATCTGAGAAGTGAATTAGATCAGCGCTTACAAATTTACCAGAAGGACACATTCTTGTGTGTTTTAATAAAGTGCTGAAAACAAAGGAATTATGAAACGAGGTACAACTTGAGCCGACAGACTGCATGTTATCACATTTGTGTTTTACATAAAGCAGGAGATGTAGAGTACTGAGTCAGTCATATCAGAGCAAAGGCAGGCTTTTTCCCCTTATTTCTTTATGTCCAATTAAACTGAATTGGACAGGAAAGACAGAAAAACATTTCCTTAGTTCTTGTATCTGCTGACTAAAGGTCCAATGAAATTTTATTTACACATTTAAGCTGTGGCCGCTTAGCTGCTGTTTTAATTGTAGGGGAATAAACTGAAAACATCAAACGTTGTGAAGATGGATTTTATAGAAATTTGGTCTATTTTTTTTTCTAACACAGGCTTAATCTTATATATCTCAAAGTTATTTCACCTCCCAGAGAAAACAGTAAAACAATCAGGATAAAGGGGAAATCTCTTGGTGAGGCTTTTCCCAACTTGTCTGTTAAAGCTTGTCTGTTGGAAAACTATTGTTTTAATGAGAGGATTTGGGGATTTGGGAACGAACTCCAAAAGCATCTTCCTCAAATGTGGAGTTTATAAGTTTAGGCATGTACGAAAGCTTTAATACAAATGTTTACAAAGTATAATATAGGCCTACTGTAGTACTACTTAGTATATAAAAATAAAAGTGTCTTTGCCACAAGGGTTTCAGTAGCAATCTTATTTGACTCATCGTTTTTTGCAAAGTAATTCTGCTGCATGTGCATATTCTTTTCTCTCAGACTACATGACTGGCAGACTCATTATCCCATACCCATTAGGATATTGCCTAATCAATCTATTCATTGTATTCTTCACATGGCAGAAAAAGCCAGCTTTTGCATGAAAATGACCAGGACACTGCAAGAAGCGTTCCAAGGAGAGAGGAGGAGAGTGCTAGGTTTCAATTTGCAGATGAGCAAAGTAGTTGCGTTTACAGGCGAAATGATCAATATTAATCAAGATGTTATCAAGGACCTGTGTGTAACTCTCCTTCTCTAATATAAATTGGCACTTGAATGTGTGGCCAAGTTGGTCCTAATAGTGATACTGGAAGGACAATAGCCGCACAACATTGAGGTAAAAGAAAGAAAAGATAACCAAGTAAGAAAAAGACTTAAGACTCAAGGCCCACTTTTTAGCACTCAAGTGCATAGCCAGAGAACAGCACTGGTACTGAACTACAGAATATAATAAGCGAAGTTCAGCTGGAAAATGACAGCTGCCCACATGTGCTGCAATGTCCCACACTCCATTGTGAGCTAAATCACACCTCTGAAGTCAGCTCACTCACTTCCTGCTGAGGTTGCCGCACGACCATCAACACACTATAGGGAGAGTCAGTTCCCAGTATTATGATCACTATCATTAGGGTGGCGTTGAAGTTATTATTACCATCATAAAGAGAATAATGTCCATCAGAAGTAAATCAGAATCACGGCATGAGGCCAGAAGTGGACCGCAGGAGGATGGCAGTGTTGGTAAAAATGTAGAGTTAAATTCAACAGACTCAGGTTCTTAGATTTTAGCAGCAAATGGTATTATTAAATTTCAATTTATTTCATATGAAAGGATGATTTCTTTTTTTCATCAGTGCAATTTTCTTTAGGATTCTCCAAAATAAAAGTAGGCATAGAAGAAGGATAAAACCTCACAGCTACTAAACTAAAGATTGGAGTGCACAAGTTAAAAATCTTGCTTACATTATGTGCTATTTAGTATTGAGCTATTTAGGGAAAAAAAGAGAAAAAAAAGCTGCACCACAATTTGCATAATAACACTCTGAAAGGGGCTAAATGTGGCTAAGTTAAGATGTGAAGATGCTTTTAATCAATATATAAACTAAAGGTCAAATCCTCCTCTCAATAAAGAATTAGTCATTCATTTAAACCTCTTCAGAATAGAGATAACAATGCCAAACAACTCCCTGCTGGATAATTTAATGCATTCAGGGACTATTAATTGGATAGATTATCCAACCACTGATGACAGTTTGTCTCTGCACAATCCTTTTATTCCAGTAGCCAAAAAATCCCACTTTATGAAAAACAAAAGCTGATTTAACAAAATATTCAAAATAACATTTTAAGCAAGAGAATGTTGCCTACAGCAATATACATGGTAGACTATGATTCATGTTGGTGTGGGATCAATACTTATTCACATAAGCTGATGTGAACAAATTCACCTAATTAGTGGTTAACCAGAATTCATTTAGATATATTTTAGGCTTGAAGAAATACCCCTAAAATTATTTTAGACACATTATTACATGTTTGGATTTAGTTTTTTTTAATTTACTCAATAAATGCTATTGTGTTAGCTTCCTTAAAGGTGCATTGCGCAAGTTTAAATGTTGAATACAATTCTTTTCTTTCCTCCTCATGCTCTTACAATTGCCCGATGTGTAGAATGAGCTGATCTTTCTTCACTGTGGTGGTCTCTTAAAACTGTCCTGAATGCTCAATGCGAGACATTTGTGTACGAAGCCTCAAGGGGGCGCTTGTGGGGGAGACGAGCTGCGCGTTCTCGTTTTCGTCTGGCTATGCCGGTGTGGTGTATTCCGCCACCACAGATCTGCACATGTTGAGCATCCTACTAAAAGAAGGAGAGCAGGTGCCTCGGGACCCACAGGTGGCTTTCTTCTTGCTAACAACTTTTTAGCTTTTAAATGTGGCAATATAACAGCCATATGACTGTTCTCGGGAAAGACATACACTCTACCCACTTGTTAAATCTAGTTGATGTGGTAATTTTATAAGGCAATCGTGGGCTCGGCCTGTGAAATTAGATATCTGAACTACAAGCCAGCGTTAGCCTGTTGTTACCGTTAGCATAGAGTCCATCAGTTTACTCAACGATCGAACTGTAAACAACTTGCAGAATTCTATCTTTATTACTTCAGGAAACATTGTGGCTCTAACTCTGGGCTCAGACTGAATGTAATTTGGGTTAAATTAGAGACCAACGCAGTCGAAGCAGCTCATGCGTGTGCACGACATCAGCGTAACTTCCACTTGTTGCCAGAGGGTGCGAACATCTGGAAAAAAGCACGAACTTGCGCTGTACTCCTTTAAACTAAGTCTATACATACATGAGAGTATTAATAACAGCTCAACTGAAGCTCCTTTAGGTAAAACATCTCCCTGATAGAAGCCAGATAATGTAAAAAGAAAGAAAAATATCTCAACTACCTCACAAAGCCTGTGTTTGCCTTTTAATAAATTTTTTTTACCATTTACATTGAGCTGAAGTCCATATAATTCTAGCTTTATGTCATTTTATGTGTCTGAAGCATAAAGTGAAGGACAACTTTAAGGCACCCAACACTGTCAGGAAGAGGTGTGAAAATGTGAACCTGGGGCCCACTCAGTAATAGCACATTTCAAAACTATTTTTCAGCGGCACACTGAAAACAGTGAAATTTCCAATAAAGTGCTTAGGCAGTTGAGCAAACCTCCCAGCATATTCATTCAGTGCCAGATACACTATATTGCATATTTGTCACAATTTGAAGTCAGAAAATCATCCGTTCATGGAGATTTTACAATTGAATTTAGAAGGTGACCTAATATGAAAGTTTTGAACTTAGTGACCTGTTTCACTGCTGCATATTTATAAAATTGCCTGTAAAGGAATGAATTCCTTATATCAAGCACATGTAACTTTGTATTCTCTAAAAAACAAGTGGCTGCTTACCTTTAAAACATAACAAAAAAAGACAAACTTTATAAGTAAGATGTTGTTTTATTAAAGCTTGTCGGTATCTCATCAAATGCAATAAATTTAGGCAGAGGTGGAAAAGCAAAAGGAAGAAGCCTAGGGGAATGCAGTGAGGAAAAACTGTGAAATAGACAGACACCTTAAGCCTAGAAAAAAGTGCACAGAAAAAATAAAGGCTGTACCACACTCCCACATCAAGGAGAGGACGATTATAGAGTGCATCTGTGTCAGCTTTCAAACTCTGCTTCCTTTCATTTTTCTTAATTACCAGGCAAATATTCTCTCCTCTTCTGCTTCATTAGCTACTTTGTTGAGCGTTGAGTGATGTCAAAGAGATGATGGAGGGACAGAGCAGTGAAGCAAGAGGGGGAAATGATATCACCAAGAGCCCTTGTCTCCAGTCTGAGATTAGGTCCCTTGAGAAGGTCTTGTGAGTACTGCCAGCCTCTATAAGTCAACCAACAATTCTGACAACAAAATGACTACAGATTACAGTTTTGATGGGTAACCCACTCTTGCCTGGCAATGTTAAAGGGATGCTTGGGCATTATGAATTTTAGCGGGTTATCTCTCCTCACCAGGCACCACTTCTATTGTGGGATCAAAATGCCTTCATATTGGTACTTATCTTTTGTTTCAAATGAGGAATGTAAACATCTCGAAGAAAGCTAAACACAAGAAAAATGCAGATGGCCCAAACTAACTACGGTACTCAAAAAGTAAGTGTTAAAATTCAAAATGTCTTTTCTGTCTGATTAAAAACAAAGTGGTTGACTGTGGTGAGCAGTTGATCATCAGTTTAGTTCATCAGTGCTACTTTTCTAAAAAATACAAAGCTTTATCTTTTTGGGTAACCCAAGGGGATTCTGACTATTTTCTCCAATTTAGGAAACTTAAGTTGACCGCCTCTGGAATCAACTCATTTATGTATGCCTCTCTTTTTCTCCGTCTTTTCCTCACCGTCTTACAGACTTTTTTTTGTCTCTCCTCTTTTCCCTTCCTCTCTCTGTCTCTTCCTCTCTCTCCACTGCCTTTCCAAAGTGTGCAGCAAAATTGTTATTCCCAAGTCATTATCTTATTTGTGCGTCTCCACTCAGCTGTAAATCCTCTAGGTATTCCTCTCTATTCTCTATTAACTCTACTGCAGTCAAGCTTCAGCTGCCAATCACAAAACATAGCTGAGGGAGAAAAGAGGAGCACTCACAAAGACAAAGAAAGATAGACAGAGACACAAGGACACAGAAATAAGAAAATGTGGTCAAGAAATACCAAAAAAAAAAGACAGCGAGACATAGGGGATTAATCACCGTAGCAACAAAATGAAAAAGACAAAGAAAAAGAGATGACAAATTTACTCAACAGAGATGAAGGAGAGAATCTTTCAGGGCTAATAGAGGCTACAGGGCCAAACAAGAGTCCAAATGAGAGGTCAGAGGCAGAAGCTTGCTGGCTCCTTGGAGGACTCCTAAAAAGGAGATAACTCAATTTTGTGTTCATTTTCCTTATATCTGTGGTAAAGATAAGCATGGTGGGAATGTGTGTATACAGTAAGTACATTCTATTCTAACCGGAGTCCAGGTAAACACAGACAATTGAGTCCTTAAGAGGGATGGAGGCTTAAATCCTAAGACTTTTTGGGGCTGGGTTGGAAACTACATTCACGTTGGGGATTGCACAAGTCTGTGTGTGCTTGTAGCAAGATGCTAATTTATAAATGAATTGCTTACAGTATGATTCTACCCACAGTAATGAAGACCCTGTTGAGAAAAGAATTAGCAGCAAATGTAACAGGATAACACAGTTTGTTCAAGCTGCAGGACAGTGTGATTACTAATAAATCACATTAGATACGATAAATGAAGATGTGTTTTATTAGCTAACTAATGCATTAGTTTAGTCATTATGATTTTTAGTTTTCATAATGATATATTCATATGATCACATATCTACTGTGGCACCAACGTGGTGTCCTTAATTCCAAAATCCGCCATTTTTGCAATACAAAGGAAGTCACTTGTAAAGATATTCTCCAAATCACTGTATTAAATCAACACCCACCAAAGTCCCAATACATATAATGTAAGCCCCACAGTATGCTATATTAAATTCCATTGTACTTTATGAATTCAGTCTTCATCTCATATTTCTTTACACAGTGCAATATAGACTGTTACAGTATGTTTTGGAAAAAGAAAAGAAAACATTTCAGTTATATGGCAGCCCTGTTGTGAGGATTGCCACTGTCTTCTGTAGGTGGGGCCTTCCACTGACTAAGAATACTTGAACAGAGTTGTTGTAAGGCAATATAAAAGCAGTCCTCTCCTTTTAGTATATTCAGTAACTTGCTGTTGCAGTTCCCCCACAAGTACTTGGTCATCTGGAGTTTTATCTGCAGGTTAAGTGCTAATAACCGCAGTCTACCTGCAGCAGTTCCTGTCTCAAGCAGCCACAAACTCACTTATCTATGGCAAAGCCAGTCCAACCACTAATCTTTCTCATCTCACAACAAAGCTTGTGTAAAACCTTACTCTGGAGGTTGGATGTCATGTTAAGAGCCTGACAGCTGACTTCCAGATACTTCTTCAAGGAATGTCAAGAATTAAGAGCCCAAGCTGTCATTGAGAAATGTTGGTTATATACTTTCCTGCTGTGTTTTATCTACAAATTCATAAGTAAAATGATTGATTAAAATAATCGAACCTTAATGTTCTCAACTAAGCCAGCACAAGTGAGACAACATTCGTCTTGCTTCCTATTTTAGTACATGTATTGTAATGCATGTAGTGTAACCACTGTAGATTGATCAAATGCCCTCATGAGTAACAGCAAACAGTGACATTTGGACAAACACAATTTTAAGATTGTGCTAACAAATGTATTTCAGCTTTAGCCTTTTAGCATTACTTGTGAAGTGTACACAGTTGAATATAATTTGTTTAAAATGTTCTCTACAGTACATGGACTTACAGTTGTGCTCATAAGTTTACATACCTTGGCAGAATTTGTGATGTTTGGTGGGCATTTTTCAGAGAATACAAATGATTACCCATAAACTTTTCTTCATCTAAGATGGAATATATATATATATATATATATATATATATATATACACACACACACACACACATATATATATATATATATATATATATATATATATATATATATATTCTGCCAGGATATGTAAATTTACAAGCACAACTGTATTTCTGTATTACATTTCTGTATTCTGCAGTAAGATTTTTATATGTTGAATTGAATTAAGATTAAGATTAAGATTTTGGGTATCACGCATGCGTGGAACTAAACATCCTCTGTTAATTTGTCACCTTTACATAAATCTCACTCTCTCTCTTTCTCTCTCTCTCTTTCTCTCTCTCACACATACACGTTTGACTTTCCCTCAGAGTTAGACACACAGATAGGGATTTAAAAGTCCTACTCTCCATACGATCATTTGTCTTGTCTTGACAAATACAACACGATAAGGCGGATGCTAACACACGTGGACAGAGCACAAAGAGTCATAAATTTGTTCAGGTCAAACAAGTGAAGAGCACATTTGCCACCCTGTACCCCATTCCGTTGTCTATGATTCATGGTTATTGCCATCATCTTATTTCTCAGAAGACCTCGCCTCCTGTGTGATAATGGACACTGTGTTGATTCCTCCCTTTTCCTCACATATTAAACCACCCTCATGAAGAGGAATTTGTGAATGTTTCATAGTGTTTTCTTGCCCTTGATTGTGTTGTAGTTCTTTTATATTTTGTGCAAAGCGTAGTGAAGCAGGCGACTGCTTATTAATGTGTCACTGGTTGCTGATCGTTGCGTCTAAAGTTTAATCCTACTATTTCATTGGAAAAGTGCTTTGTGATTTTTGTGATAACAGTTGGTTTCTAAAGTCAGTGCTGACATCAAAACAGTCAGTTTTCTCTGTAAGTGTCATATCTGTTCTCAGCTGACACATGCAGAACTAACACACACTTTCCATAGTAATAAATATTTAGGAAGTAGTTCCTGCTTTACCAGGTGCTATCGTGTTGAATTTTATTTTTATTTTAAACTATCAACTACTTAATAAAAGTTAACACCTGTTAGTACTTTTTAGAAACAAAGCAAGCTCCTATAAAATTCAAATACTACCTTATAGTGGCCAGCCATTCAAAAAACAAAAAACAGGGGGGGGGGGGATCTCTTAGCCATCAAACTATTTCTACACTGAAGATGACGAACTTGCAAAACCAGCGAGACAAGATTTCTGCTGGCTCCTCAGAAGTGTTGCAGAAGCCAGACTCTGAGAATCTCTGCTTTCACTGCCAACAGGATTACTAAATTTAAGCAACCGATTAGCACCGTTGAGAGCAGAGGATTTTGAGAACTAATGACCTACATAGAAGTAGGGTTTACTGTCTTCTTTTGACAATTCTCACCTTTTCACTTTGTTTATTGGAGCTTCCTATACTGCACTAACAGTAAGAGACACCTACATCTTATTTGTATCATATATTATGTTGTGTAATGCAATTCTGCAGTTTAAACCTGCAGGACTGTTTCTCCTCTATAATAATATTTGTGGCTCATAACCTCTCTGCTTTTTACAGCATTTGCATTTTGCACATAAAATAGTTTATGCCCAAAGTTATGTCTGAGGCAAGAAAAACAATTGTGCTATGTTCATACAGCCTTACTAACAACTGAGACTGTGAAATATATTTTTCAGTTATATCTGATCTATTTCCATGGTGGTTTAGAATTTGATTACAACAGACATATACAGTGGGTACAGAAAGTATTCAGACCCCCTTAAACGTTTCATATTTTTCATTCTGGCTTCTGTTCAGTGTTCATGCTAAAATACATTTTCCAGATCAGATGGAGAATTATCACGTGATAACATAGATATAAGCAACTTTCATCAAGCACATGAATGCAAAGCTGAGATATGAACAGCTTCACTGACCAGCAACAAGATGCAACCTGAAGCCAGTTTATCTGCTTTTCACCACAGCTCCTCATTTCTGTCTGCACGATTTCTGTACAGCACACAGCAAAGCTTTACCACATGTGCCCACATGCAGGTGCAAACACGTCCACACGCAGGTGCGCACACTCTAACCAGCGGAGAACAACATGCTGCTTCAACCTCAAACAACCTGCTGGTTATCTGAGTCTCCAAAAGGAGGTGAAGATGAACTGCTGAGTGAAGCATCACCTTTAATTTAAAACTGATCCGACCTTGTCATCACCTAGCCCTGGAGCTATCTCACACAGAATATCTGACCTGAAAATAGACTTTGAAGTGGCCTAGAGCGGCCACAACACTGCTAAGCAGAGTCAACTTCATCAGCCTACGTAGCCTTAGCATCATGTTTGCATTAACTTATAAAGTTGAAAGCAACTTTCAGCAGCTACATTTCCTCTCCAGGCTCCACTCCATGGTCTACAGTTTACCTGTTTGCTCTGCTATCTGTATGCTGCATTCACGGACAAGGCAGATATCTGACAAATGAGTTACTATCGCCACTTCAGCACAAGTTCAATTAATAAAAATCCTGCTGTCCCAGTAAAACGATGTTATTGTCGGCATTTTGTTGGTGTGGCCCTATAAATTCAGCCATAGCACAACGCTACTGCTAGGATTATGTAGGGGAAACATTGTGCATATATACAGTATACATATATATATATATATATATATATATATATATATATATATATATATATATATATAACATATATATACTGTATATAAAAATCACTTTTTTTCTTTTAAAGTGGTAGTGCATCTTAAATAATGTTTTTTGAGCCAGAAACAACAAAATTGTTTAACTGTGATGAAAACCACCCACCCTGTAGTATTTTTTCCCCTTAAAGTGCAGTATTGTACTTATGGTAAATGGATGGTTTTGGAGTGCAGTAAAAATGTTAATTGATGTAATTGTGAATCAGAGAACAGGTACACATGATTTGAACATGCTATACAGTACAGAGGAAGTGTGTGTTCTAGCTGGTGTGTAGGGTGATTAGAGGATGCCAGAGATGAACATCCTTCTTTAGCACCTGCAGCCTGAGGGAGGAAGCGACTGATGAGCCTCTTGGTAGGAGTTCTCAAACTGTGGTATCTTTTGTCTGACCTCAGCAGTGACAACGGTCCATGGTCCAGGTGACTGGGGTTTTTAACTATCCACCCTGTCCTGGCTTTGCACCACTGTGTGTAAATGTCCTGTAGGGCAACGAGGGGGCACTTGGTGACACGCTCAGCCAAGTGCATCACCCTGGAGAGCTCCTCGCAGTCCTTCTCAGTAGCTTTGTCAAACCATGCTGTGCTGTTGTCGGCCAAGAGCCTTCTGATGGTGTCAGTGTAAAATTATCTGGTGGAATACCGGTGGAGAGAGCATGAACCTGGCTAGGAAGTAGAGACACTGCTGTGGCTTCACTGTAAATGTCTTAACATACAGGGAAAACATTTCCCTCTTCCTCTCCGTTTTCTATGCCACCTTGGATGAAGCAGATCTTCGTTCTAGTGGCTCAAGGCTCTGTGGACAAGTCAAGCCAGGATGGAAATCATCATAAAAACAGTGAGCACAGTACATTCCAAAATCTATCAAAGTTTCCCACTTAAAAGTGAAAAGTTTGCAAGTGTATAGGGGTGAAGATGACTGATAAAAATAGGCATAGGACCAAGAATTTGTACAAACAAATGGGGGTGTAAGTGCAGGTATCCATCCTGTAAAAGTGGGAGGTTTTACTACAAAGATACAAACATCAGTTTATTTTTCAGTCCCAAGCTGTGCACTGCAAGCTTTACTGTACAGTATGTCTCAGTTTCAATACAAAATTTGCAAAGAATCAGCCTAGCCAGAGGCCAGTGCAACAGATTTGGTGGGAAGCTTTATTACAGATCAAATCACTATCTTGTCTCAGTGAAGATACACAGGGCAGATGCAGCTTCATCAGGGAGATGAATGGTCATAAATGAAGCAGCCAACCATTCTGAAAGGTTGCACCTGTAAACTCCACAAGCTTTTGTATTGTAGCCTGCAAAGGCAAGCTATTCTTTCTTACTATTTTTTTTTCAATATCACTTTGAAAAAATAAAGTGGCTCATGAATTTGTCTTGACTCCACTTGTATTAATCAAGCTTTACTATACCGTGTGGTCTTTGTGTATTTATCTAAAGCTTTACAATGGCATTTCAAATGTTTGTAGTTTATTCTATTAGGAAGTTATTGGCATGCTCCAAACCTCTACACCTCTGTTTCATTCAGTCTTGTTAAGTTTAATGCATTATTAGTAAATTTCTTAATATTCCAGATCAAATACATAAAAAAGAAAGATAAATATCTTAATAAATTGTATATTTGCTTTGTTTTGAGTGTTTAACTAAAAAGTGTACAAGCTACTCTGGCCCTGTCATCAAACCAGACTAGCAAGGATTTTGTGATATATTTATCCAGATGTTCCTGAATGTCACATTTATGATGAAATTTAAGAGTTCTAAGTGTGGTCATTGTGGGTTTGTGACATCTGCTGTCTTTTTTTTATTTCATTTTATTTTTTACAGACTCACTCTTCAAAAGTTTTGAATGCATTGACTATTCAAGCCCACATAATTGTGGACTTTTACATTTTTAAAAGGCACACAGTCAAGTGTCACAGATTTCTCTTCCACTGTCTGATGTGACACAGTGAGTCCAGGCTGGACTGCTCTCACTGAGTAAGGAGCTGGTACTTGTTTGTTCTCTCGGCCTATCTCAGATTGGTAAACATAACGTGTGTCTGTGCTCTGCATGGGAATCAACTGGAGAGCCTGCTCAACCCTGTCTGCTTGAATTAATCCTTAACAGGTCAAGGTCAGACACATTACAACAATGCCAGCCCAGTAATAAGCATGTCTGAAGATTTTACGTGCTCTAATTTAATTCCTAAAGCGTAATGTGAAAGAGTTGAGGGACAGAATATGGGATAGGGTAAGGGTGAGAGTCAAAGACAGAAGAGCAAGAGGAAAATACAAGAGGTAAAACAACTCAGTGGTTGGACTGACATTATCCTGCCGCTGGACCTGTAGCAGGACGGCCATTCCACCACTAAATTGTTGGAACCCCTTTTTCAGATCTGCAGCTTCCTCTGCACATCTGAAAATAGCAGTCTGCTTCATTGGAGAATTAACCAGAACAGGAGAGTTCAGTCACAAAAGCACTTAATGCTTCTCTTGTCACCAAAATCAGAAATTACAAAGTCTGGTCCTAACTTTCAGAAAACATATTTCAATAACAATAAGAATGAAAAAAACAGTGGAGATGCTTTTAAAAAACTGGACTTTTAAGCAGAGTGTGATGTTAATTTAACACACGCAGACGATCCTATGCTGTTACTCCTATGGGACTTGTTTGTTGAACTACACATGAACGGCAATGGCCTCACATATCCTGGTAGGCTAGGATTGTTAGTGTTTTGAATGCTGCTGGAAATTGAAAATCTGTTATTGAGTTGCAGATTTGTTTTGTTTGTTTTTTTTCTCTGTTTGTTTTGGACATAGAAGTGTTGCTATAACAGCACTGATAAATGAAAGGAGACTGGTTTTGAGTCAATGAGAAATTAGTTTCTATTTGTTAAGGCAGTAAACTCCAACTCTCATAACCTTTAAAGAAATGCTTCAAATAATTGAAATGTCATATCTTTGGTGTTGTTTATTATTTTGCCAAAAAAGGCCTCTGCATGGTATGCACTCTTGAGAAAAATGGAATGATTTATCAATTCAGAGCAGCTATATTAAAGGTCCCAATATGCAAAATGCACTTTTCAAGTTTTAACACATAATTATAACTTGCTGGAGTCTATGGAGACCCCCTGAAGTGTGTGCAGATGCGTACTCCGTATTTCTCCCTCCCTGCATTTCTGTGAAAGAGTCCTCCAGCAAGCCGTTCTAAAACGGTCTCTTTGTGACGAACGAAGAAGACCTGGCCCGCCACAGGCCCTCCCACTGTCACTGGACAGCCCTCTTGCTCTCAACACCCCCCCCCCCCCCCCCCCCCCCCCCCCCCCCCCCCCCAGCACACCCCCCCCCACCGACACAGCACGCCCCCCACCAATTTTCTACCCAACAGCGCAACAGCCGCCCGGCCCCACTTGGCAACTTGAGTCAACCAACTCTCCACCGCCCCCGGACGAATATACACACGGCACACCACAGCTACAGCACCCACAGCACCACAGCATACGCACCTCATAACCCCGACCCCCCATACGCACAACGCCCGGGCGGGACGGCAAACACAATCCCGCCGCCCCCATCAACAACACCACAACACCCCCACCCCCACCGCGCACACCCCGCCGGACCCCCCACGCACACCACCCCATACACACTCAACAACAAATTAATCTACACACCACACTGGAGCCCCCCACACCCGCGAGCAATTTATTAAAAATACTCCAATTCAAAAATAACCCAGGCCTCTCCGCCAGGGACAGCCACACTTCCTCGACCACACACACTTTAACTCACTCCACCCCCGAAAAACCCAAACCCGGGACCACCAAACTAAACCACACCCCCCACAAACCCCCACCCACCCCCCCCCCCACCCGCGGGCACCGGGCCCCGCCCGCCGCACCTTCCGGCCCCCCCACCCCCACACCCCCCCCCCCCCCCCCACCCAACACTATACCCCATACCCCAAATATACACACAAAACAACTATACTAGTTTTGTATACTTTATCCCACTAAATATACTTAGCAAAGTCACAAATTCATTTTTAATTGGGGGACATTAAATTGTTCAGAAACCACCAACTTACTTCTCTATGGCTCATCTCACTCCACTACTTCCTAAATTATTATTCCCTCTTTTCATTCTTTCATACTACAAACTATTAATCCTTTCCTATCTCACTACCAACAACAGTCAACACCTAAATCAGTTTTCCAAAATGAAAACGGGAAAAGTGCAGAAATTCAGTAGAGCAAACCCTTCTTTATCTGTACGCCATATCTGCTCTAAGCATCCCATGTAACGGATCCAACAGCTCTAGGGTCCAACAACGTCATTGTCCTCTACCTCTCACTTCTCAACCTAAGGACATTTATAAGGTAGTGTTATGTGGAGAACAAAATCATGCAAGTCAAATTTGCCAAAACTTTATTAGCTTTATTTCCTACAACATTCTCCTCTCTTGCATCTCACAATTCCACATACATTACCTATAATCACCCATAAAATATAAATAAACATATTCCTTATATTAGTTACTTATAACATTTAAAAAACCATCTTAATTAGCACTTATACTAAGATCAGGAAAGTGTTTGCAGTATCAAACACAATATCTGCAATAATTACTAAAAAACATACACGCAAATTGGTCTTTTCTTCCAAACATCACCAACCTAATTCTAAAATATGCAGATACAGCTAAAATTATTGATTAAAAACATAAGGACTGAGCTACTCACTTGCAGCAGTCAACTCATCAATTTTTATTCTCCACAATTTCTTTTCTCTACCTTCTTCAGTTTTTACTTTCATCCACCAAATACCAATTTTTTTATTTATTTATTTACCCTGCTTTCTGCGTTTAAACTTTTACCCATTCCCCCTTTCTCCTCGACGTTTACATCCCACCTCACCTTTCCCTTCTTCCTCTTCCTCTTCTCTCTCCCTCCTTCACTTCAATTCGTCATATCCTTGCTTTTATTTTTCTCTCACCCCATCTACACCTGTGTCTGTCCTGTCCCCTACGCGGGCGGAAGCAGCAGCTCATTACAAAAGACACCAAAACAGCTCCCAAGCGGGTTTCTGGTCACCTCCAACTAATCCTCACAAATGCAAAACATGTCTGGCCTTATTGTAAAAACTTTCAAATGCACCAAATATTACCTTTAAGATGGAGATAGTGAGGTCCTGGTGGTGTTCAGGTGTTTCTTGAGTGTGCAGGATGTTTTTTCTATCTAAGAATGAAAGTAATTGGATACCTCTGACCTAAGCATCATTCCAATATGTGATGAGCGACAGACAGACACTAGCAGACATGAGACACACATAAACACATGTCACATTAACAAGAAAACAGATGTAATGTGTTGATCAATTAATGTTAATCAGAAGGAAAGATAATTGATGTCCATGGTGAAACTGATTACACACCAATAATGTGGCTCGTTACTGCTCTTTTCTGCTTGAAGGGCAGACTGCAGTGCATTATTTATTCATTTATTTACTGATGATGTAACGCTAAGAGTCTGTGGAAGACCTTAAGAGTTTAATGTTATAATTTTCTGGCTGATTTTATACACCAGTTTTATTTAAGGGAAACTGTCAGTGATTTATAGATGTCGAAAAAGTATTCTTCAAAGTGTAGCTATTTTACAAACAAACTAACATATTTGGAGTGATCACTCTTCGCATTTAAAACTGCACTGATTTGCCAGAATTATGTTGACATCAGGCCACTGTGGGGTAAAACATCTGCTACAGAAGGAATTCTTGAACAATCCACAGCTTTCCTGATGGGACTAAGACTCAAAATATGCATCTGGGGTGCTTGATCTTGAAATAAACCTTGTTTGCTTTAATGATGAATGATATCTAATCAAAATCTAAAACACCACAGGGAATGTTAATGTTGAATAACTGTCAAATAGTCGCAACGGGGACACCACCCTTTTGCCAAGTTGTACTTCAGCTGTGCTTTGGATTACAGACTATGGCAGGAGAATAGAAGTGTTTTGTAGGGATGCACAATAATTATCTGACCTATAAAATACTGGCTGATTTGGGGTAATTTCTTATCTCATATGTACATTTTTCGATGAAAAGACCTGATAAATTAGTGAATTTTTTTTTTTTATTCATTCTATCTATTCTATATTTTATTCAGGCAGTGTAGTCCCAAAGCAGGTGTAAGCCTTATGCCCATAGACCGTTTAAGAGAGGGACAAACCTTCTGCTACATCACGCGTTGGTTTCTGATGAGCTAAAACTGAAGCCAGTTGGGCGCTCCTATCATGGCCATCTTCGTAGTGTCACGTGTTGTCACACCCAGAAATACCATAATGGGCAAAGCGCGGCCTCTGGGCAAATGATTGACACCCAATGTACTTTGGACTAAATCCTAACCAAGCTAACTAACAGAAGCTAATGAAGATTAGCCCCCGAATCGGCAGGCTAAAGGTAAGGCACTCTTGGACTTGCTATTCCTCACAGTTGACATGAAGGTTAACTTGATTGAACCTAAAATAATTTTTTGAACCAGGCTGTGAACATGTTTATTTCTGCTGTGAAGTTGGCATTTTTGCCATGGGAGTCTATGGGGATTTGCTCTGTTTTGGAACCAGCCCCTAGTGGATGAAGAGTGAATTATAAATATTTTGGACTTCCGGATGGCTTCACAGTTGGCCACTGGAGGTTGCTGCATGGTTATGCGACAACACCTAAGTCCTTACCAGCAGGACCCAGGCTTGGCCCCCGTCACTGCCTAACTTACAGTATAATGAACGGGCGTGCCTTTACCAGAGTGTTCATATTTCTCGGTCATAGATAACAGCAGCATTGCTGTTTGCAAAACCTATTCAGTGGGGATTTCAAGAGTAAGAAAGAAAGATAAATGTTAAAATGTCAACATTTTTATTGCGCATCACTAGTTGTTTGTTCTTATTTTAGATAACTTAAAAACAACAGAGACCAATTACATCAATGTCTTTTGTATTTACAGTATATGTAAAAATATCCACACTTTTTTAAAAGTATAAAAACTGGAAATAAAAATATAAAAATAAAATAAAATTTTAAAAAAATGATGTGACATAGTAACAAGTAGTCTAATTAGGACTTTCCCATTCACTTGCATGAATACTTAATACATTAACAGCTCCTATACCATCTCTTTCCCTTGAAGTGTTAATAGATGAACTTCCCAAGATTAAAGTTTTATTGGCAGAGTGTTTCTTCTTCTCAATTCCTCATTTTCCTTGGAAGTAGACTTATGCATTCAAATAAATTAATCTCTGGGAATATAGGAACTGTCATCTTTCCCAGGAAGACTAACAACCACTTTGTGTGAGCGAATGGGGATGCAAATAAAGAATAAAGAATCAATCCAGGTCTGTTTGTCAGAAAAGGGCTCTTTATGTCTAAAAGACAATTACAGCTGTCTATGTCATTAAATGTTATGTTATCCTTGAGGATTTAGTTTTAACTATAGCTTATGATTATTACAGTGATTTATTGATGTTTAACCACTTTTTCAGCTGGGTGATATCATTCTAATCCCACCTGGCCTTTTTTGGCCAACAACCAGTTTTCACACATCTACAAATGGCTTACATCTATAATTGATGACATGCAATCTATAAAATACTGCGTGCATGCAGCTCATTGAGAAAACAAAACAGCAACGTCCAAAAAGCACACAAACCAACCATCAATAGATCCATACCAGTAATGATGTGTCTAACCACAGAATGAACTGCTCCCGCGGGGTCCAGTCGACCATTTCATTTTAAGGCCACACATGCACCACAGAACCACACTATTTATCACAGAGCAATAGGTTGTTGAAGACTCCGCAAAAAAAAGGGCATAGTAGATCACACGCTCATACCAAAACATTCACACATGAACAAGCTTGCTACACTAGCCGATGCAAGATAAACATAGACCCAAACATAACCGTACAGTACACTATGGAGGGCTGCACACTCAAGCATGTATACAACCTCTTATTGCTCTCAAAGAAAGCCAGCTGTGGGGTGAGCAGAAAGAAAGAAAGAAAGAAAGAAAGAAAGAAAGAAAGAAAGAAAGAAAGAAAGAAAGAAAGAAAGAAAGAAAGAAAGAAAGAAAGAAAGAAGAAAGACAATAGTTCCAGCTGCTAGCTATACATTGACACCCTGTTGGCTTAATAGCCCTCCAAGAAACAGAGACAGGGCAGTGGGGCATTTCATAGAAACAATAGGTTTCTTTTGTTTTGTTGTTGTTTATTTGTTTGTTTTGGATTTTTCAGCCACACTCTGACACAAGATGAAAATTTAAGGGATTGTTTACATTTTCAGCTGTTTTATGCATGACTAAAAAATGGTGCCACGTTTTTACGTACTGTGTTTTACTTCTGCATACATATACATGTACAGTGATGCTTTTTTATTCCTCAATCATATTTTTCCTTTTTTGTACAATCTATCTTTCACATTCTTTTCAAATATCTGTGAAATAATATATTTCCGTATGTCTGTCATATATATAGTCTATTCAAAGGATAAGTTTCTTTTTTTTTCAACCTGGACCTTATTTCTAGGAGTTTATACATATATTTACTCACCGGTAAATTTTCTGTATCACTTTGAGTCCTTCGGAGGATATAACTCGATTCACCCTTCGGTGTACATTCAATAATAATGGCAGAGATGGGGCAGCGGCTATATAAGACATTATCTGCAGCAAAACAACTTTATTTTATCAATGCTTTAAGTAGATTGAAGGAAAGAATGAGTACTTTTGTCCCGTGAGTTCAGAGTTTCGCAAATTGTGTTTTGGTTGTTGTCAGGGCAGCGAGCTGCTCTTCTCAGCTGAACTACGGAAGCGCGCATCGTGAACACACGGCCCTGAAAAGTGTCTAGAACTACCTGATAACTAACGGAAAGCTAAATCTGGACTCACAGGACAATAGAACTCTTTCGTTTTTTCATTCTACTTAAAGTATTGGTGAAAATCAAGGAGTTTTACTGCAGATGTCTTATATAGTTTCTGCCCCGTCTCCACCGTTATCACTGGTTGTACACTGAAGTGTAAATCAAGTTATATCTTCCGAAGGACTCAAAGTGATGCAGAAACTTTACCGGTGAGCAAATGCATGTATATACTCCTAGAAATAAGGTCAAGGTTGAAAAAAAAAGAAACTTATCCTTTAAGGTGTCATAACCTCATATATGTACACAATCCCTCTTAAATTATCTTCAAATTAATTTTTAATAATAGTTTGGTGGGAGGAAAAGTTAATGAGCTCATTGTGATCTCTTTTTATTCCCCTCCTTATTTTTCTCAAGAGAGTAAGCACGAGAATAAGACTTGTCTGTAAGCGCGTTCACGAGGCAAGCATCACAGACCAAAACAAACTTTACTCATGATGGACCGAGCAAAGGAAAATAATGCCAACAGAGAAAAAAGTGATAAAAACATAATGGTATGGTTGAAAGAGAGAATATACGGAGTAAAAGGGCTGTACTCTGATGAACATAACAAGCATGTCCGATATGAAGTTGTTCCAGCAACAGCTTGTTTAGCTATGTTAGCAGCTTGTCACCGTTCATCTACCATCGTTTCCTGGTCTCTTACACAAAAGATATAAGTTACACCAGCAGCAACACTTACAAACTGCATATCATCATTGTATAAATATAATCCACTGGTCCCTGGTAGTTTAGTCTGCTGTTGAAGCACTGAAAATACTGCTGCAGCTCTGCTGAAGCAGGGCAGCTGAGCACACTGTTTTTTTTTGTTTTTTTTTCGTCTCGCATCCTCCTCTCTGACAAAGCTCATCATTAATCTCCACGGCAGCTAATCGGCTAATTTCAGGTAGTGGAAAAGAGGCGAGTTCATGTTAGTAGCTAGCGGCCGGCTACCACGGAGCATGTCATCACCAGAGGAAAAACTAAATCGTGTACTGTGGAGTGTGCACTCCTGTGGCCAATTCTGCAGGGAAGAAAGAGCCCACACGCAAAAACAAGGCCACTTTCACAATCCAGAGTTTCCAGCACGTTTTTAAATAAAGCCGTATTCCAACGCATGTTTTAGCATGAAAACATGCGATTTCTGGGTGATGACAACTTTGAAAAAATTATTTTCTTTTTAAGTTTATTGCTGAGGCAAGTTTGTTTACAATTGCAATGTTTGCATGTATGTACTGAACCAAGAGCATTCTATTGAACAATATAGATTTTTTCAATTTATCTTATCAACTTGTCTTCTGACGTTGAACTCTGTGTTGAAAGCTCTGTGGATCTGCAACCGACTATTCTGCCTAGGCTGCATTGTGAAGTGTAGATCAATGAGTGCCTCCCACATGCATTCACTCAAGCTATAGTGAGACGAGCAATGAGAAGTTATGTCGCTGCAACATGCTGCCTCAACTACTGTACACTAAAAATTGAAGCTCCTCCACCATCGTTCAGATCTGGCATATGGAGTGACTTTGGTTTTCATGTCAAGTATAACCCAGATAGTAAGCACGTCATGGACAAAAACACAGCGGACATGCCACATAATGCTTAACTACATATGTGGGAACACAACAAATATAACTGTAAAGTTGCACTGACATTTAAAACAGCATGAAGATTTCTTTTTTGTCTCGAAAAATATTGAACAGTGCCACTTAAGTATCAAACCGAACTGTGAATTAAAGATATGTAGCTTAACTAAGGCTAATGGATGAACTTACCTTTCCATATGCTAAAATAGCTTTTGGATACTCTGTGCTCAAGGAATTGCCTTGTATTTCATCACATGAAATCAGTGTCTTTATTTATCAAGCATTCCACCATCACTCCCAGATGCTGCACAGAAATTCAAACTAGGACTGACAGTTCTCATACAAGTAAGATTTGGCTTATTCATGAAGCTGCCAGTAATCATTTTGAACACTGAGTAAACATCTGACATTTGTGAATAGGTAATTTCATGATATTGTGATCAACATGGCCAGAGTAAGATTTAGTAATCTATGAAATAAATCAGGTTAACTATCAATGAGCTCAGGTCATACGACAGGAGTTGATTTTACTCTAGAAAATCACATAAAATCAGATTTTTTATTTACTTTTTTTTTACAATTTTGTGTTAAACTATGGCACGATGGCATTGGTGTGGCAAGCTTAAACTGAGCATGACAAACTAAGGCATAATATTCAGTGTGTTGTTGATCATTTTATACCACTTGTTTTGGTGAGGACTGGAAAATTTTGCCTACTTTTTCTTGCTTTAATCTTATTTTAAATTTTCTGTCCCAAAAAAGTGTTATAAAAAACAAACCTGTAGTAAAACAAAGTGTTTTTGTTTTTCTTCTAATTTGTGTTTTATGCTTTTTTTAATTATGGTATTTTATGAAGAGATCACTTACACTTACAGAGATGTTTTCACATTATCCAATATATTCTCACTCCCAAGCATTTTCAAAAGTTAATGCTGGCAAACGCAAAGCACAAGCGTTGTTAAAATCCCTAGCACAAAAGGTTTAAAGAAGTTAACACCACCAGCTCCCATTTCCTTTTCTCAAGACAGACAATTTTTAATCCCCCCCCCCCATGCACAGAAACTGATCCCTATACATAAATCCATTTTAAAAGCAAATTCAGTGCTTGCACCTTGCAAAACATGAGTAATGGCTTGGCACATTAGTCTTATGACACAAAACAGGCATTATAAAAGATAGTTGACAGGTATGGTAATTGCTGCCAGCCCAAAGACTTGAAGACGCCAGCCTTGATTCTTTAGGAAGTGTAGAGATAAATAAGCCTCTTTTAATGAGAATCTAATTCAGGCTGAGCTTAAGCACTCTTGTTTGAACACAACTCATCTGCTGTAGGGATTACACCGTGTAGTTGTTCAGTTAAATACCACCATTCATCTCAGGGAGTGTGTAAAGGGTGAGCAGTGAAAATTATATTGTTGCTTTTGATGTTCACAACACTTGGACCGATAACCAAAGTGTCATCTGCCTGCTCAAAAAAACCCATGACTTCTGTGTTTAGATTGGTCTATACTCGGAAGTCAGTGTAATGAGAAAAAACTGAGATTAACTGAACAACAGGTCATAATAAGTTTGTACCTTTTACAATAAATTATTCATTTCAGTCATTTGAATACAAAAACCATCAGTTTTAGAAATTACACAGTCAACAGAGATGAAGAGGATGACGACTAAATGATGACTAACAACTACAAATGAAAGAGATTTTAATTTAAACTGCTCAAAAACCACAGAGCCACTGTTTCCGTAATACTTAAAGGCCTCCTTCCACTGAAAACCCATTTAACTTGCTCCTTCTGAAATACGGAGGGTTTCCCCTTGTTTACTTACACATGCTGACTTGCTAGCGTTGCGTTCCCCCCAGTCGGCTGTGCTTCCTCATCACAGAAACAATACGAAGAAAAGAGCGAATCGGGAACAGCCTTGCACTTCTACGTAACATTGCATATAGCGTATCCCACGTGGGGTTTCTATCTGTCCATTGGAAGGCAGGTAACCCTCCACTACACACTAGAAGTAAAGACGGCACGAATGTAACTTCGGAGTTGAGAAGCTAATTAGCTAACTGTTTGTTAGCATGACGGAACAAACTTGTTTGTCGGCTCTATTTCCTGTCTGTAACTAAATAAGAGCGGAGGGCGGAGCTTCCTTCATACACTGATGGCAGGCAGCCAATCAGACGGAAATTCATGAGAAGGACCCGGAAAAGCCTGCCGTTGGACCACAAGCCTCTCTTCTAGTATACAAATACAGCTGGATACAAAGCAACCAGAAGGTTTTTTTAAACAGAAACAATGCAGAATGCATTCAATAATAATGGAGAACACAGAAATATTAATGAAATGACCACGGAAGTACAACTTTAAACACACAAGAATACACCCCCCCCCCCCCCCCCCAACATGTTGAGTCAGTGTGCTGGTCTTTGATTTTGTTGTCGTGCCCAAATGGGTCAAGTGAGTAAGAGCGTTATTAAAACGGAGATTTGTGAGAGCAGGCTGAAGGAAACCAAAAGAACACACAAATTGCAAGAAAATGAGACAATGGAATACATTTCCCACATATTTGGAAACAAAGAAAAGTAGAGTAACTCAGCAAATGGCTAAAAGACAATGAATTGAAAGAGCAGGAAAGGACAGAAAAGAGGAAAAAAGACAAAAAGAACAAGAGGGAGAGAGGAACATCCAGAGGCATCAGCTGAGTGATCATTTGTGTCCCATCCTTTACCCCAGTGGCACAGGACTCAATCAAATTCTCCTCATTCTTGCCCGGGCATTAGCTTAGCAAGCAGAGACCTTCTTTCACTCCCTCAATTAAATGCCCACCCACACATAATTAACGACTGTTTTGTCTACAGATCAATAATGGGCTGGTTCATTAAAAGTCCCTTTGCTTCCTCAAAGATCCCTTTGCTTAGTTCAGTATTACATCTGAGGAAGTGGCAGCGCCTAACAGAATTTCCGTTCCAGTTTCATGTCTGTATATTCTTCTTTTTTTATAGGCTTGTGCAAGAGAGAGAAGGAAGTCAAAGACAGTCTGAAAGCTCACAAAATGTGAGGAAATCTTTTGAAACAAAGAATGAGGACGAAAGGGAACTCTGAATGTGAGAATCATGGGAAAGACCCAAATTTGGCTGTTCATCTCATGGGAGAACATAATAACAGCACATTAGTAAAAGGAATCAATATGTGCTATATAACAAGTTAACTAAGATGGGTAGATTTGCTCTGTCATGGCACTTTTGTCTTTCCAGCTCTTGCTTCAAAATATTTTATTTTGCTTTAAAGGACAAATCTTCACATGTAGCGAATGGCACGAAGCATATATTGCATTTATTGCCATTTTCATTTACAATGTCTGCACCAACTCTGTTGCCTATCCTACACCAGAGTTTGTAGAGGCAAAAAAGAGATCTGTCTGTTATTTCTTAAAAGATAAAAGATCAATAAATAACAACAGGAGTTGGATTTAACCCGGAGCATCTGACTGCCAGCCACCTGCCACGGCTAACACATCGAATGATTAGACCAAGCATTTCTTCAGTCTTGAGGATACACACATACATGCGCAAATACACAGTTTTCCCACAGTAATGACTGGTGTATGTTATTCCTTTGCCTTTCCCATCTGCTGTGAAATCACAAAATCTCTGAAGATGTATAACAAGGTTTACACATATGCCAGTCTCACACTTAGGCGTGGTGTTTTTCTTTGAGATATGCCAGAAATAAAAAGAATATAATAATAATGATAATAATAATAATAATAGCAGTAGCTTAGAATTACAATATGGATTTTCTTTAAATGGTCTTTACCTGAGAAGTTCAAGCATTTTTCAAAAGTCATCATGGGTCCTTTGGTTTCATACTTTAAGGCTTTTTCTCCTGAACATGACCTTACTGCTGCAATAGATTTGTCAGGTAGTCTTCATGAAGTTGCGAGACTCAAGGTATTTTCTTCTAACAAAAGTTATCATTTTTCACACCAGCCTGTTTCGAGTGCGAACAGACACAACAAGTCAAGAATGCAGTATTTTCTGTTTCAAAGAGACATGGCAGTAAGAACATGCCCTGAACAATCATATATCCAATGCTGCTTTAAGACTGTGTGAGTAGAATGAAACAACGAAATTAGCAGAAAGCTGAAAGGATGAGGAATTTTCAACTGCTGGTAAGTGTCATTTTGCACATGTCACTATAAAAGAGAAGATCTGCACGCAGGACATCAAACTGTCAGCGATGAGCTCATGTTATCTTTAAGAATCAAGTTCAGGAAGCTTGGCTGTGTGTTGAGGACTGATCCTGTGCCACTGGAGCCGATTGCCCAGAGAAGAATGCTGCATACCTTAAAATAGTGAACACTTCTTCATACCCTCTACACAACACCATGAGAGAACAAAGGTGTGTTCAAACTGCCGCAAGACAGAAAGATACAACAAACCATTGTTGTCAATAGCCATTGCCATCCATAACATCATAATTGACAAGTAATTATTAAAGGTCCAGTGTGTAACGAAATCAAAGGTCAATGGCTGAAAAATGTTATGTATAATTCAAAACTGTGTTTCTATTGATGTGCAATTGTTTCTCTAGAATAGCCATTTATTCTCTCAGAATGACCCATTCATATCTACTTGCCGGGGGTCCACATACATGGAAGATGCCATATTTTTGCCACTATTTTTACGAGTGTCCCTAAGTGGACACTGTAGTGTGAAGTGAGAAGCCCCTGAACTTTAAAACTGCTGTACCAGCTTTGTTGGGAGTTAGAGCACTGTGTGGGGTAAGTAATACCTTAAAAGGTGTTAAAAGTAGTTACCTGTAGTACAGTCATAGCTACACCTGAGACCACTGGATCCACTCACAGATGAAAACATCTCTATGTCTGGAAGAATTATGGCCACTGACAGCCACCATATATTCACAACAGTGCTTTGCATATGAAGTCATTGCTATACCCATCTTTAACACTAATGTCAATCATTTTTACACACTGTGTCTTTAATAAATAAATAAACAATACAATTTGTCCTTTGGGGATTAATAAGCTATATTCTGTTTCATATACAAGTTAGATTTGAAACTGTCAAAAGACAGAGACTGATGATGAAGGTGCATAAAGTGTAATGAAATGAAATGACTGACTTAGATTGCATAAGATACTCAAGTAATTGTAGAGTTCTAAAGCAAACCTATGTCATCTCAAATTATGCTCTTTAAAGCATGGCAGCACATCTCTGCTGATTCATTAGTGATCTGTAGTACAAGAAAGTACTCAGGCTGCATCCATGAAAAGTATCTTCAAAAAGTTTAATCTGTTTCAACATGCATTTTAACAGTAATAAGAAAAAGTGATGTGTGTGTTTGATAAAAGCACACAAAGATGTGCTCTAATGTGTAATCCTTTAAAAATCTGAATTGAGAACCAAACCGAAATCCAAACTGCTCATCCCTTGGATCATAACTGAACTTCTCACTAAACATGAGTGAAATCTGTTCTGCAGCTTTGGTAAACAGCCAGAAAAACACAGACGATAGCATAACCTCCTGGGAGAGGGAATTGATAAAGAAAAAAAAAACATGCTAAATTAAACTGGCAAACATTTTTCATCAACTATTTTATACCCTGAATATTTTTCTTCATCTGTCTGTGAAGAACACAATTTTTTAGAGCCAATTTCCAATCCTTCCACCCTTGGTCACTCTTGCTGCAGATGGATTCCCTTGTGAAAAATTTGGCGGTCTCTAGGCAGAGTGCATCCCTTCATTCACTCCCTTGCTCATAAGCTGGTGTAAAATTGCCCCTTTGAATGTTCTCCACAGTGGATTCCTCATTCAGCTAGGCAGCTGTTCCCTGCGCAAAGTCAAAATCTTTCTTTATTTTGTGTAATATGCTAAATACTGCCACATAAGTTCTCTGTGTCTGTTTCTTTAGACTGATGAATGTGGCAGAACAGCTCTGAATTCCCCTGCTCCCAATGCTATGATGTGTGCCAGTCTTTTGGATTATGAGACATATGGAGGCATGTGAGCACACAAGCATGAGCTCAGAAAGTCTAACGCTGTTACACAAGCATGGCTAACACACACACACACACAGAACGATCAGAAAAACCAATACAGAGAAATGAGTATCCGCGCACATAAATATTGGCATATTTTAAAAGCTTGCACATCTTAGATTTTGACAGACAAACTGAGAATTGGGGATTTAAGAAAAAAAAAACTTTTGAAAAAGGCTAAAACCCTTCAACTCACACATGTAGACTTAACATTAACATTTTAATTTACAGACTAATCCAAATCTTTCACTCCAAGTATTTTGTACAAGCAAGTGACATGGAGTGTAACAGCCACATTTTTTATGTTTGGTCCTGACTGTTGGTGCATTATTGATAAAACTGCAGGTGATGTTGCAGTTGGATGGAACTAAATGTAATCTGGAGAGGGAAAAAGAGTAGGGACATCACCACAGCTTCCCTATCCAGATGGTAGATCTACTGCTGACTGTCATCTGGCCTGTGAACTACACCACCAGGGTCCCTGTAAGTCTAGTAAGTTATTGTCAACAAAGCATGAGCTTGTGCGTGTGTGCGCCTGTGTATGAACCAGTTCCTTAGTGAGTGCAGTAAGTCAGGTTGTGATCAGTGCTGAAGGATTTAAAGCTAGTAATATCTCATCCTGGCTGGGTACCAGTGACATACTTTTTTTGCTACTCTAAGTCTCTGAACAGCAGATCTTCTGTGGTGATGAGCATAGCGGGGGTAGGGGAACATAATAGTTCACATCTAACTGTGTTTTCTTTTTCTTTTCTTTTTTTTTTTTGTCTTTTCTTGCAATACAGCTTTGAGTTCTACTGTACATGTTTGTATATTGAATAAACATGTACCTTCTCTTGATGGAATAAATTAAATGTGCAGCATTGCAGCCTAGAAACAGCTATAATGAGAGCAAACTGGGAACAGTAGCAGGCTGATTTGTCCAAAAATTGAAAATAATAATAATTATCACACAGGGGCCCTTCTAAAGTCCATTACTTGACATATTTTGTCTTGTTTCAGTACTTTAAGTCATTTGCCCATCATGTTGTATTAATGAATATTTTTTCATAATGTTTTCATAATATTTCATATCCACCAATTTCTTGGATAATGTAATGTCTCTATGGGCTTATGCCATTTTTGTGTGTTTAATATTTCCCATTTAATGAGTCATGGTTTGCTTGTAATTTTTGCAATAAATTATACATTTATACATCTGGCATGCAACATGTGCCTAAAGTCCCTTTTTTATTGAAAGGTCCAACTTTCCTCCAAGTGAAGGGATATTCTGATTGTGTTGTTCTCAATCAGATGTCTTCAGCTATAGATGCTATGAAAAGTGGCTCAAAATGAAAAAGTGAACTGATTTAAGCTACAGACTACACTTTATAATTTGGCTACAGTATAATCTTTAGCCCCCAGTTCCTTTTAGGATTAATTTAGTCATGTAACTAAATCCATGGCCCAAATCCATCATAAAAATCCAACCACCTGATAGCATAGATGCCCACTTGACATTTTCAAGTCTTTGAGTGGCAGGTCCAAGTTAAGGAAGTCACAAGACAGGTCAGGAAGTTTAACCTGCCAATGAAGCTGCTGATTACCTTTTTGCTCATCTAATCATCCAGTCTGTCCTCTACACTCCATCAGTCAAACAAGATGGACACAGAGGGCCATCAGGTCTGCAGAGACAACTAAAAAAAAGCACCACCTGATGCTAAATCTAGTGGATCATGTAATTCGCAGCTTATGGAAGTGGCAACAAACTATGGAAATATAACAACATCTGTGGCATTTATTGACAAGAGCACCACTGCATCCACACACCCCCACCCTGTCACTGACAAAGTTTGTTGGTGTGTTTGATCTAACCATATCATTTCATCATCATGTATGAAGGCGGAGACACATCAGACCAATTTTCGGCTGTGTGGTGTCGTCATGGAGTTTTCTGAAGTCGGGGTCGTGAGTCAGTTTGGACTCACGACCCCGTGAGGTAAACAAACAAGAAGAAAAGCGGACATAATGCAAACTCTCACACATTGTTTGGCATATCATTCCACCACAGAATGTTTTCACCATAGCAATGCTCAAACCAGCTACCAGCATAAAACAAATGGATTTAAAAGAAAACTTCTGCAGCAACACTGAGGGAGGGGGCCACAACCTTGTCATTACCTGTAAGTTTATTTATTTTCTAAATGCTGTCTTGTCTGATAAACGTAGCTCACTATCTGAGGTGCTCATGTTGCTAGCAGTTAGCCATTAGCAAAGTCCGACCGCAGCTTGACCTAGATTCTCCAAATAAGGTCATAGCCAAATAAGGTGTAGCCAATCAAAATGAAGTCAACGTGGTCTCCGGGTAAAGCTCCATATCATCACCGGACCCAACTGTATTACTGAGGAAGTGAGGTCTGGCGTTTCAAAACAATACTCCGCTGTAAAAAATGCCGTTTTTTTCTTTAGAGTATTTACATATGCAGTAATGCCAACAACATAAACTAGTTTTTAACTGCTATGTCATCACTCCTTTAAATTAAGTCATGAGTACAAGCTGAGTCTGAAGTCTCTTACATATACTTTCAGACTGAAACATTACCAAATGCCTAATGGCCCCCAGGAGGAGCTCGACATTGCACTCAAAACCAAGAATGGTTTTATGAATAAGGGCCAAAGGTACAATAGTATGACAGTAAAGGCATAAAAGGTAAGAACAGAAAACCTTTGGATAGATATGGATAAGGCATGGTATTTCTGTGGTTATGTGCCAAGGACAGCAGAGAGCAATGAGCTCTTTGGGAAAGCTGTGCAACAGTTTGTTTGTAGTCTATGCAGGCGGCTTTGGTTCTGTGGGCAATGCATATTTCACAGAAATGATGAAATCAGGGTATTACAAAGGAATTTTAGAGCAAAATGTATTACTTGAAGACAGAAGAATACAGGTTTGAAGCAAAGGTCCTGGGCCTTTTCAGCAGCCTGAAGCACAATTCGACAAGCACAATGGAACAGTTGAAAAAGAAAGGCTGTTTTAAACCAGTTTGCAATGAAATGTGACCTAAATCCCATTGAAACTTGGATAGGTCTGCCACTACAAAAAAGAATTCTGGTAATCTTAAAAGAATTTCAACACATGGACTGAAGTCAGAGTGATAAAAGCGGCAGTAAAGTGAAAGAGGCTATTAAATGGCAACAAAAGAGCATTTTTATATTAGTGAAGGGTGCAGCTAATTTCACCTTTGTACCATTGTGTGCATATTATATTTGTATTTTAATACTTCACCACATAAAAACCTTAGGTTGGTATTGTATTTTTTTTAAAAAAGAAAAAAAAAAACGTATTTAAAGCATTCCTGAAGATATTCAAGTAGTAACTATGCATGTTTTTGTGCTTAGTACTATATTGTAAAATGTTGTGGGTTTAATTTAAGAAAAAAAAAATCTTTGAATCAAAGTGACCTATTTGTGAATAAAGTGATCAGTATCACCCTGCTTTCACCATACTTTAATCAGAATGTGGAGCATCTGTAAACACCTTAACAAAATTCAGTTTTTTTCGGTATGAGTTTAGACTAGCTCAGAAAGCAGCATTCACCAAAAGGCTGGGAGTGATTCCTGCAGGACATTCACAAGCTATTTGGATTCTTTCAAGTCATCTATGGGCTATGAAATACACACATGAGTATCCACACTCACAAACACTACAGCAGCAGGAAAACATCACCCTCCGGATATATCAGATTATACCATGCAGTACATTCAATTACATCTGATGGCAGATGGTGTAAACAAAATCAAACACACATAATCTTGAGATTGGATCCTTCAGCTGGATATTAATTCTGATAGTCACAGACCTGACACAGGACCAGACATATTAAGACAAGCCTGTGTGGCCACTAAGCTGACTGACTCAGCAGTTGTTAGAAGTGGGATAATCCAGAGCATTTGAACTTGTTTTTTTTAGTGAAACATATGAATACTGAACAAAATCGCACATGAAAAAACTCTTCACATGCTAACTCTTTCTTTATCCTCTTTGTCTATAAAACAAACACAAATACATAAAGTGCTGATTACTACAAACTGCAATTTGTCAAACCCCATTAAAATGGGGTTGAATGTAACAGACTGATCAGCACATTCATTTAGCCATTTTTGCCCATTATGTTTCTCTTCAACCTAACTGAAACGTTAATAGTGCAAATTTTGCAGCTTAAAGATATTTTTCTTTCTTTGTAAGGCCAAAGTTTCTTCATCCAAGCCCTGTAATTTTATGGCCTGTCAACCAATTTCTGCATGTTACATTCTGTGCAATAGAATGAAGGCTTTATAGTTCTTATCAACCGAAATAAAAGGCTTGACAACAAAATTATACATGCTGCATATTTTTTTTTCTCTTTTTACTCTTCGAAATAGATGCATTGCATTATCTTCTAGGCTGATGCCTGATAGTAGATAATAGCCAAGCAAAGGACACAGTCTTTTGGTCAGTTTGCTAATGGTTGTCTTAACATTTTTTAGTATATTTAAAATGGAACTAAGCTGACCTTTGTACCTGATACTCTACAATATATGCAAATAACACACTCACCATCCCTTAGCCAAATGACCTTGCTGCCACTCTGTTAGAATGATGGTTCTAAGGTCCTTCAGGTTGCCGTTTCAATGCAGTCCAAGAGCACTTTCTCTCCAGCTCTGTCTCCACTTTGACTCCTAAAAAAGAAAGAAAACAGGAAAGCATACCCTGGAGTGAACTTCTTTGTTTTTCACAGTTAACATGAATAAATTCCCCAGTTAGATTTTTAATGGGAGTGTTAAGGGGCAGGTGGAGGGATGGAGGAAGGAAAGAGGGGGAGGCAATTTGCTAATGGAATGTGGAGAAAAGTGGGGTGGACCCAGGATGAAAAAAGGATGAAAAAAAGTAAGCATGAAAAAAAAAAATCTTGGTGTGTCTGGAGAAAATAAGAGTGAGTTATAGGGCAGGTGCTAAAGTGGTTTTGAAAACACCATCATTAACTGCCATATTCATGTGAAGTACAGTACAAGGTTGATCGTGAGGGATGCTTCAGGAAGGATAAGACAGTAAAAGAGGAGGAGTACACAATCTTCATTTAATTATCTTCTACAGCCCAACCCCCATTCTGTCTGCCCAAAACACACTTGCACAATTACACACTCTCACCAGGGTTCCCCTGAGATTGCAGGGTAGCTATTTGACTGTTAATTACTGTCTAACTTGAGTCTAATCACACAAACTTTGTCCTAATGATAACATTTAAAACATCTTTCCAGCTAAACCCAGTTGCCCCGTAACTGCGTCCAGATTACATGCCTCAGACACAGTGAGGAAGATAAAACTCCAGGATTTAGGCATCTAAATTCAGTGAAACATTATTTATCTCTTGACCAGCCAGAGTGCTGTTCATTTCAATGTGACAGATTTTCATTTAACTCATGCATGTGACTCTTTGTTAACAATAACATTTTTAGAAGTAGACACTTCAAGAAAATGTGCCTACATATTTTTACATTTTCATATTAGTGTATTGCACGATATTACATCACATCCTAATTGTTATTTATTATCTTTCTTTAATTTCACAACAGAAGCTACGGTAAATAATTATCTTCATACAGTAAGTGTAAAAACAGACTATATCATTACGCAAAACGGCACAGTAAGAAACACTGTATCTAAAGTGTTTAATGATGAGTCTACAATGCCCACCTATTTTGTGATTTTTTTTTTTTTAAATGAGTCAATTCAACAATCTATCGTGAATAAAAAAAAAAGGGTTGTGAACAAAAACTGAGGTTGCATTGAAGTACTCTCAGAAGTCACTGAGAAATGCTGCAGTTTACACCCTCATTAAAAACCACTGTAGGTGATGTTGCATGCTTGGTTAACCATGTTATTCTGATAGCCTGAGATAAGAATGCAGGTTGAGCAAGAGGAAAAGGAGTAACAAATAGTCCTCTAGTCAATATGTGCCATACTGCATAACTTATAGTTATATGATAAAGTAAATGTGAACCAGTGGCGGACTGGCCATCGGGAGCACCGGGACATTTCCTGGTGGCCTGACCACCAAACTGGCCTGTCAGGTCCCGTTTGAGTTTTAAATAAATAATCCGTCATGCCGGCTGTCCCGTGAAGCTCATGAAAAGCTCATGAAACTCACGGATGCAGACAGAAACGTTGAGCGAATATCACACACAGTACCTCTCAGCAATAACCCACAGACAAAAACGATTGTAAATCATTATATTTTACCCTGTCTCGAGACAACAGACAGCACTCTCAGTGCAACTGTGTGAGTATAATGTTCCTGTTCCACAAAATAGTAAACTAGCCTTATCTCAGAAAGTTATTTGGATCAGAAGCTGTGATCTAACAGAGTCTGTGAGATTCAGAGTAATGCCTTCATTTCAAGCTGATAGAGCAAAATGACATCTGTCACCCAGAAGGTAGGTAACAGTTGTTTTCATACACCAAGGATAAACATTTTTCTACTGGCAATAGGAGACTGTTGAATTTACTTGTTTTTAGAAGTGTACTGATGCCTGAAAAAAAAGAGTTTAGCAGGTCCAGTTTTGTGCTATAACCAATATAAATCACAATCTTAAAGGAGCCGTTTCATGAAAAATGGACTTTTAAGAGCTTTTAAGCATGTTACTGTGTTATTTCCTCATAAAAAAAACTTTGTAAGTCGATTTTTTTCTTCATTTGTGCATACAGTATTTGAGTAATATATATGAATATCCAGGCCAAGCTCTAGCTTCCTTTACATGACTGACGGAATCCCAGTATCCACAACGAGGTGGCAACAATCACGAAGCGACAAATACGCATGTGCAGCATCAACAGAAACTCTTAGAGAATCCTAACCTATACACACTCTCTGAGGACGAAACTAACAGCCTGCAGGAAGATTTCCTCAGAGACAAGCAGCCATCAGCTAACAAACGTTTGCTCCCGAGTTCAGAAGAAAAGCTTTTTTTTTTTTTTTGAAGCTCTAAAGTAGAGGTCGACCGATAGTGAATTTTTAAAGGCCAATATAATAACGATAGTTTGGAGCAGGAAAAAGCCGATAGCCGATTAATCGGCCGAGAACCACCCCCCACCCATGCGAAAAAAAATGTAATGTTATATATTGGATGGATAAATAGGCCATTGATAGATTTTTTAGAAATAAAAACATACCTATTAGAAAATTTAGAGGTCCTTCACATTTATGTGAGTGAAGGCACTCAATGCCATAAAAATAATCACAAAACAATTTGTTAAACAGGCGTACAGTATAGAGAAGGAATTTGAACTGTGGTTTTCTCATCCTCAGGCTGTAACCACTATCCAGCTGTTGGGGATGGTATGTTTGGATTTGATCTCTATTTTATCCATTTTAAACAGTCCTGTTCTTAATCAACAAAGTTCTTTTTTTGTTTTTTAATTATCTTTGTTAAAAAGAATAAATTTACAACAGGAATTTATTTATATTCATCACTACATTTTTTCCACCGCAGCAACAGCAAAGTCACTATAAACTCAGTCATATCTGAACACATTTCGAGGGGGGGCTGGTTTGTCTCAGCCAGTTTGTCTTGCCAAATTTTAAGAATAATTAAGATTAATTTTAAGATTAATAACAAACTAAGATCACATCAATCAGACGTGTTTTCACGTAAATATGTGATGTTTAAATGGCTGCTGAAGCGGCTGGAAAATCCCTCACAGATGTGATGTCAGCGGGATCCCGTCACGGTTGGATGATTGTTCTGCACGCAGTTTTAGAAGCAGTAAAATACATGAAAGATGGTTTTAGAACATCTTGAAACTGGTTTGTGTGGCGGAATCAAATCTGCAAGACCCGAACGGAGCGGACTAACAGAACTGCAGGACTAACTAGACCTGGACCAGTCCAAGAAGAATCCGGAGTGACGGTGGAGGTGATTAAACACGATGCTTCAGCGGAGCCACTATGACATATAATAGCCTTTAAAAATGAGAAGATAACAACTTACATGGTTCCAGCTGAGCTTTAAGTAGTCCTCAGTATTCAGTAGTGCGGACTTGGTCTTTTATTCTGTTTACATTCAGACAAACTCTTTTACCTCAGAGCTGAGGCGGACTTGTCCGCGACGAAGCGACGCGTTTATAAAGACATCTCTGATTAAATAGCGGATGGACTTTACGGCATATTCTGCTATGAAAGTGTGAAAGCAGCAACAGACAGCTTTCATTTACCTTGTTCTTAAGCTGTTCGTTGTTAGCTTACCAAGCATTGTGGTCATGTCAAACATGCCGGTTGCTGTTTATGCTGAAATATGAGTCACGTTTCAGTTTGTTGAACAACAGCTACTTATTGCCTCCTCCAATGAGTTTTTGTTGGTTGAGTTTCAACTCGTGAAGGTTACTGCACTAACTGATGTCGCTTCCCACCTGGACCACTCCTCCCTCTGCTGCCTGCGCTCACCTCCACCCCCAACCCCCCCACCCCCTTGCTCTCTCTGTCCAAGAGCAGCCCCGCCCCTCAGTGATCAGAGAGCAGCACTGGGAAGAAGCTGTTTATGGTGCTGTGGAAGAAACTGCAGCCATCGGCCACTGTCGGAGCCAAGTTCAGCCGATACAGATAGTTTGTAAAACGTCCTATTGGCGCCGATGAATCGGCCAACCCGATTAATCAGTCGACCTCTACTCTAGAGGACGGCAAGTTGGGGAATGTGGTTGCGTTCGGCGTGGGAGTTTATTTGTTGTACTGAATGAATCGACTTGCCAGAAGTGGTTGGATTATAACTTCAGGAGCAGAAAAAAAATCAACTTTTTGTATGAACTTCACTCTTGACAACTTCATGAATCTCGGGCAGAAAAGTGTATTTTTCTCGGGGATTACTTCTGAAACCTAATGCATTTCACACTATGAAAACGCCTCATGGACAGACAACAACACCGGTGAGTGAAAACATCTCCCAGCTCAATGCTAACTATTAGCCTTTGTTTGCTAATTTACATACTTGTCAGGGGTCTCTGTGGTACTGCATGTACTTCAAACTCCATATCAGACTCTGGGTTGAGCGCATACAGCTCCATATCAGACTGGTCCATTAGATTCCGTTGATCGGAGTCCGATTATCTATCAATGTTTCCAAATAACACCTATGTGAGTGCCGAAGCCAGTGCTAAAAACAATTCTGTGACCCTTCAGAATCAGTGTTTCTTCCGGGGGTGACGTCATGAAATGGGCATAAACATGTTGCAATTGTTCGAGAGCTTCATGGTTCAGTACAGTCAGCCATCTTACTTCCGTGTTGGAAATTAGACGCATAAAAAGACTAATATTTAACACCATTCACCATTCGTTTCTATAGTGGCGATGGGAACATATTTAGCTTATAAATGCCTGTATTTTACATTTGGAACGTTTGAAAAGCACAATACAGCTCCTTTAAATACAGGGGGAAAAAAAGATTTATTGAGTGAGGCATCAGCAACAAGCTTTAGGCCATAAGAGAGCAAGAGACAGGGTCTGTGGACATGATATGGGGAAATAAAAATAATAAAATAGACACACAACAAATAGGAGAGAGAGTGATGTAACAGCAATTTTCTGTAACACTGCAGAAGTACAACTTACATCTTAAACTAACAAAAATCTAAAATAAAACTTTGAAACAACAAATGCAATCAAACAGAAACTGTAACACAATATTTCATCCCATGATGAAATTGTTTGTTTAGTCCCCTGAAATGTGTTATACTGTCACTGTCTCAGATCCTTTTTTTCCCCTCACTGGTTCAGTTATTGGTGAAGAGAAACTGTTTTATTGATGTCCTAATTGTCAATCATTATTAAGAAAAATCTTTTGTAATGTGTCTGTATCCATAAGCAAATTGGCATTAGCTAATCACTGAACATTGAACATATTAAAATAACTGAGATCTAGAGTAAAGGTACACTTAGTTATCTGTAAGTATCTAATCACTTTTTTAAAAAATCGGTCATGTCCGATCTTTACCTCGGAAGTCTCTGGCCTGCATGTGGTATCTTTACTCAAGAGAAGAGGTTGCAGACGGAAACAGGCATGTTGTCTTAAAAACCAGGCAAGCTAAACAAATTGAACTTATTGTTTGGTGTATAATATTAGGTTAAAGATGAATGAAAGAACTGTCTGCAAACTTGTCAGTAAAAACTGGATCCTAATTTGCAAAATGGTACACTTTTATGTGTTCCATTTTTGTGTAGGGAGAGCAATCTGACACGCCAATTCCACATGAACACAACTTTTAAACTAGCATATTGTGATTTCACATCATTAGTAAAAACTCACTCGGAAAATAGGACACCTAAACAAGAAAAGAATCCTCAGATCTTCACATCATCACATCACACCCTCCTTTACATTCTCTGAATTAATCATGTGGACCCCCTGAGAGCATATGACACGGTCCTCTGTGAAGCAGCCATCTCAAATCCCAAGCAGCTTTCCCACCTCCCAGTGTGTATGCGTTTTGCTGCACAGTGAGGCTCTTGGGCTGTTTTACACTTATTCCCAAGAGGCAAGAGTCTATTTATACAGGATCTTAAAGCAGGATAGTCATACCCCCTCCTACGTCCTAGCCCCACCCTTACAGCGGTTGCTTTAGGTGACAATGCTGACACACTGCCACATGATAGTCCAATCTAATCTTTTAATCGCTCCGGTAACTTCATGTCTCCGGGTGAGATGGGGCAAGTAAACGGTGGGGATGGAACATCGTCTGTAGAGATATGATATGATCCATGAACACATAAGAAAAAACACACACAAACTTGCATGCACACTTAAACACTCTGTGCCACTCCACCCCACCCCCTGAGTACTATGGCGAAGCCTCATGTATCTATGGGTATTAACAGATCAGCGTAGAGCAGCAGCCACCCTGCTTTTAAGTCTTTTCTTGAGGTAGTGCTTCAGAAGCCTTCTGCAGAGGAGGATAAACGCACAGCTATCCCCCAGGCCCAGCGCCTCCTCTCCTCCACTCATTTCTGTCTTTGCTGCCCTTTCCTCTTCTTCCATTCCTAGCTTATCCCCATTTTCCTTCCGTACTTCATTATTTTTATCCTCTTCTTTTCCTTGGTATTTCATTCTTTCTGTTACACTCTTTGTTCCCACCTTCCTTTGGATTTTTTCATCCTTTTTTATCCTACTTCCCACCCGTTTCATGTCTAACCCTTTCATGATCTTTTGCCCTCATCTTGCTGTCCTTCTCCAGATCTCAGAATTATGCTAGACTTGTAGCCAATGCCAATTTAAGTCAGTAAATGACAGTGTACAATGTGGCCTTAGCTCTATGAGCACAGACGAAGCTCTAGGATTTCCCGTCTTAGTATCTTCACTGGCCTTCGTCTCCTAATGAATTACCCTTCAACTCTTCTGGCAGAGACACACTGGGACCATTTTCAGCCCATCGGGCTTCCTTGTGGAGTCTTTTGAAGTCGGTGACACGAGTCAGTTCAGTGTGTTTCATGTCATCAGCCATCGTCACCAATCGTGTCAGTGTTTTTTTTTCAACCGATATCACATGAGTAATTGGCATTGGCAAGTCGTTCAGACAGTGAAGGGCAGACCGATCAGATTGAAAGAGACCTAGCTCTTGCTAACAGATCAGCAAACGAGAAGACTGAAAGTGACAACGGTAAACAAACCAGATAAAGAGCAAAAGCGCTGGTATACTGCACACTCTCACATTGTTTGGCATCATTTTGGATCAATCATTTTTAATCATGTGGGATGAAAATATCAAGGAGCAGCTGATTAGCAGGGTGGAGGAGTCGCCAGCATTATTTGCTGGCTGGAGAGACATTTCCAATGTTTGTTTTTTGGGGCCACAATACAGATTAGCGCTGCCTGCTGTTGTGGCAAGATCATATTTTGGTACATGCAGAAGGTACGCCCAAATCTGGAGTCAGTTCGGTGTGTTCTTGAACAGTTTTCTGTCCATGTTGGGGAAATGGAAGCCTACTGAGCAGCGCGAATAATCTTGCTGTGCTTTCTGAAATGCAAGATCGGTAAAGGTTGCTTTAACTTTCTGTTGTGTTTTCTGTTTTTATAGCTTTTTATTGTTAACTGTCCTTGGTTGTCTTGAAAGGCGCTGTCAAATAAAATGTATTATCACTAGGGATCGACCGATACATTTTTTTTCGGGCCCATACCGATATTTTCTCATCAGCCTCAGCCAATAGATCAGTGTTGGGGGCCGATATTACATTACCAGTATTGGCCCCATATCGTATACCAGCAGGAGGATTTCCATATAATTTTTCATATCAAAGTATTTTGATTGTACCACTTTTCATATTTTTATATATTTTTGTAAAAAAAAAATATTTATAATTTATCCTGTATTTGTGTATATTGAGGTGTGATCAAGCTGAAAGATCAATCTAAATTGATATCAGGTTTTCTATTCAATTTAATTATGATCTCATTCTCAGTTTTACTTAAGGTGAAAAACTTCTCCTACATCGACATCAAGGCTGATTACACTCAACGCTCAGAGACAGGAATCTTCTTGCGTTCTGACTACTTATTTACACAGTAACAGAGTTTGGGGGGTAAAAACGCAAACATCTGACAACGGCCTCCAGAGTGTCTTTTTCTGACGGTGCAGGTGAGTCTGGACATCTTTCATGTCATCCTGCGCTAACGTGAAAGACCTGGTGGGTCTGGTTCTTTAGAACATTTATGCCGCTGGGGACGACGCAGAGATCATTTCAGCCATAATTAGCTCCTCCATACACATGGACCCACGCGATGCCAACAGAAAATGAGAAATCTGTATTTAGGCGGACCTCCGTTGCATAAATAGGCCACAGAATAGAAGCTAAAAAAAGTTCGCCTACTGCCGCTGCTCTTTGAAGCTGACTATCAGTTCTCCTTATGAAGAGAAATTAGAGGAGAAACCACCGGACCCAACTGTTGGAAAAATTACCCAGTGAATGAACGACAACACTCATTTCTGTGAGAAGACAAGCTTGATTCTTTACTCAGGCCCAAGGAGTTCACACCGGTTGTAGGCTAATGTTGAACTGAATACATTTGTCAAGCATTGCTTTTTATACACCCTCTCCTCATTGTTCAAATCCCTCCTTGTTTCTTTGTCCATCCCCCCGGTAGAAGTCCCTTTTGGGGGAGAACTCATCAGTCCTTGGGCCTTGTTTACTCATCCCCCCACCAAGACCTCCTGGTGAGGTTACATTCCTTTCTCTGGGAAGGTGTGGTAAGGTCTCTTCTTGGGCTCACAATGTCATAAATCCAACATTCTTCCAACACCAACCGGCTCTGGTTACGGACAACTCAGCCACGGAAAATTTGGCCTAAAATATTGGCCGGCCGATGTATCGGTTGATCCCTAATCATCACTATTGTCCGGTGTGTCTCCGCCTTTAAGTGATCATCAGGCCGCTGGATGATTGGCAGTGAACTGACAGATCCCATTCAGCTTCTGTTATTACTTATTGTTTGTACTGTTTGTTTTGCTATTGCTGATTATTATATAAACTGGCATTGCTTTCATCTTGGATGCTGCTGTTACCACAAAAAAAATCTTAGTTTAGCCGTTTTCAGACTTGCATTGCAGAACATGAGTGGTAAAGTTCAGCTGCTCTTTAAACAGACTCGTCTTTTCAAACATGGCGCTTCGTTGCAGACTTGTCACATCCCGGGTGCTTTCAGACATCAGGAAATGTTGCGGAAAAGTCAGCACAGCCCCACTCTCCCTTCAACTCTGTCCGCAACATTTCCTTGTGCATTCAGCCAAAACGACGTGCCTCAACATTTTCGTTATGACATGGGGTCCAGCTGGTACATGTCCGCTACATCTCCGGGGTAAAACAGCGGATCGCATGTCTGAATGCAGGTGTTAAAAAGGACAGAGTTTGCAATATTACTGCTTTCCAGTGCAAGTCTGAAAGGGGCTTTAGTAATATAACATTATTTGTCAATGTTGGTTTTCTGGACAATACACAGTTGTACTTTATGACATGAGGCATAAAGTAACTAGAAAAGCACTCAGGAGTACAGACCTCTACCAGGAAGCCCATTTATTTTTTGCAAAATTCCTGGATCCAGAAGCTGATCCGAAGCACCACCTGATGTGAAATCTAGCAGATAATGTCATTAATAGCTGATGGAAGTGGTAACAAACTACAGAAATATAACAAAACTTGTGGCATTTATTGACATGGGCCCTGCTACATACACACACCCCACCCTGCCACTGACGTTTGTCAGTGTATTTGATATAACCACATCATTTCATCATCCCGTATTAGGACACAGATGAGTATGAAGACACAGATGAGCTCACACTCATTGCTACCAGGTGGCAAGGAGTGGGTCTGTAGGAATGATAAAGAATCATTTACAAAATTCCTGTATCCAGATGATGATCTGGATCAGCACCAAAATGAAATCATTTGTTACCTGGCATAGTAAACAACTTCTCTGAAAATTTCAGCAAAATCTGTTTGTAATTTTTAAAATTATTTTGCAAACAAACAGACAAACCAACGAAGATGAAAATACAACCCCCGCCTCCTGGCAGAGGTAATCAAGCTTTTACAAAAATTATACTGATACTGTTACACTGATATGATGTGAGAAAACCCTGAAATGCAAGGACTGTTTCTTTTACTGTAAATCTTACTTTGTGCACTACCCAATTGCATGAATGGGAAATATCAGTGGCTCTTTCAATAAATCTGAAATGCATGTTTGAAATAAAGATGAGAAAGATTGATAGAAACATGACTTATGTCTGAATGTTTCAATGATATTGCTTTCTTGGACTAACTGAGTCATTGTTACATATTTTGTGTCTTAAAAGGCTCTTATTACAGAATATGTTTTGCATGTTCCCCCAATTTTATTTCTCCTTATCCAGTAAGATAATATTCTAGACAGGTAAGCTGCTCCGAATGTGGTGACCTAATTTAAAATAATGGTTAGCTGTGAAATATACAGTATAGTTCTGACTAAATTCAGTTGTAGCAAAACAGCAATTTTGCGAGTTGTAAGAAATATGTGGAATTACAGGATTTTATTCAAGAAATTGTGAGTTTTCACACTTTGGGTGTAATTTCATCCATCAGTCTTTGGGGATAATGTAAAGATTCTTCAATAGAAAAACACTAAAAGACTGCTGCAGTCAATATGTTGCATTGACACCCTGCCACGACAAGGAGACAGAATGGGTTCATTACTGTACATGTAGTTAAGAAAAAAAAAAGTAAAATGAACAACATGAGATACAGAAAGCGTCTTTTTTTTAAAAGAGATTCCTCATTAAATTCATATATTTGTTGTGGGAGTAAGAATGTTATATTCTACAAGAAAAACATAACTTCAATGTTTGAAATGAGCATTATTTGTAAGAGCAGATGAAAACATTAAAAAATGGATGAAGTATAATTTTCTGTTGGCAATGCTTGTTAAAAACCAGACTGAAAGTCAGATAAAGTGACATACAAGCAATTATTTTGCCATTCAAGTTCACAGAATGGCAGATGAACATGAAGACAGACTGACTGACAGACCGGGAAGGCTAAGTAGGTTGAATCAAAATTAAGCTGATCAGAGCTCACAGTGAGATAATCTAGTTATGTGGATAAAGGACTTCCCTTTGGCTAGAAACACACCGAGTTATGACTCAGTGGGTGTGTTGGTGTGTCTCTGTGTGAGTTTGTGAGTAAATGTGGGGAAAAGGAGCACGTGCAGACTGTTTCTCGGTGTATGCAGTTTGCATCTGTTTATCCATGTTCAAATACACCCGCAGACTCACAAGCCTCGAAAAATGCCATACAGTGAATACTTGCAACCTGTGTTTTGTACTCTACTCACTCACACTTTCAAAGAGAATCTGACATCAACAAGTGAATCAAAAGGGCAGATATATATTGATTTGTAAGGAAAGAAGTATACAAATAACAGAAAAGCTGTCAGGTCTGAAAGTGTTGTTATCTTTATTGATGCACTTTGTTTGTGTTTAAAACAAAATGCACTGTAAGTAAGCCTATGTTGTTGAGTGAGTGACAAATTAAAGAAATGTCCTGAATCCTTGATGCTTACAATGAAAGAATCTGGTGGATTTGTTATTTTGTGAGGGGCATCTTGCTTGCAAAGACAGAATCTTCTCATCTGTACCTTAAAAAGGAAAACAGTGCAAATTAATGAAAAGTTGTTATGACTACTCATGTCTTCCATGGAGCCACAGAGATTTTATGAGAACAAAAACAATGTGAATCACATATTTAGGCTTTCATAGCTACTGTATCTCAATCAAATTCATCATCTATGGGAGATTTTGGACCTACTTCTTAGAAAGTGCTGTTCACCTCCAAAACAACAAGCATTAAATTAAGAGCCATGTTTTTAAGGAATGGCATTTCATTTATTAGGGTTCCATTAGAGTTGACTGCGTTTTTGGATTTTTTTTTTTTTTTTTTTAATGTGCATTTAAAATCTGCACATTATGTTAATGGAAATGGCAAAATTAAACAAGAAAATTGGACTAATTTTGGAAAAAGAATATCCTTAATTTTACTTTCAGTAGTTTTTGCCCTTTCAGAAAAGAGGAGTTGTGTATTAGAGAAGATGGAAAAATATTTTGCAATTCAACCTAATTTTATGCCAGAAGATTTAACTTGGTTCACAGCTCAAAGTGGTGAAGTTTCACAGTAAAGCCACAAAACACAGTAAACACACTAAAATTGTGCAATTGCTGCATTTTTCATGTGCTCCTTGCACAGATGCAGCTGAAGGTTCCTAAATTTCCCACTTTCCATACCATAGGGTTAATTTGTCTAAATACATTTCTAATGCATTCTCACCTGTGAACAGTTGGGTAAAAACAGAACACGTTCACAGCCTAAACATTTAAATATTTCCTTATCTATAGGCTGCAATCCCCATGATGCCATATGAACGCAGCCGGACAGGGAAAGAAAAAAAAAAAAAAAGTAGGCCATGAGGCTAAATCTCAAGGCACCTCATAATGTGATTTGATTAAGATTTGGGGGCTGTGAAATTATCAATGCATCTTAATTAATTTTCATGTTTTTCCAGGATTTCCTTGTTTTCTTCACCCTGTGACTACTTGGTACTATGAAAGCAAAGTAATTGTAACAATCCATAATCTCATTCTGATAACATGTATTAATAAACAAATAGAAGAGATGTGGCCAGTGAACTATGTGTCTTCATTTGCCAACATACATGTATTGACTTTTACTAAGAACCAAAGCAAATGCGGACAAACATATCAATGACCTGTTTTTTAAGGGATACTGACTACAAAATCCATTCAGCTTGAATGAATGATTACATGAATGTTGAGTTGTTTTCACTTTTTAAAATAAAAAAAGGACGTGCAATAATAGCTGGAAAACAATTACACTTAACTGGAAAAAAAAAAAAAAAAAACCTTATTTCTTTTCTAAACTACTAAGAGTTGGACGGAAACTGCTTAAGTCATAATACACTAAAACTATTGTGGCAACATGTTGGTCTTACACCTTAAAAGATGAGAAAGGAGGAATTTGGGGAGACATGAAAGTGCAAATTTCATGTGCTACATAAATCGAGAAACCAAAACAGAGATGTTAGGAAGAATCCCTCTCTCTGTGGATATCACTTCAAAGACAAGTTAGAAAGCAAAAGAAATAGTCGAGTCAATCAACCATAATTTCTTCCCCTTTCCCGTCCATCAGTCTTGTTAAAACACATCAAGGGTGAGTAATTGTAGCAATACTTATCAACAGACATAACTTCAGTTTCACCAATGCATTTTTTAAATTAAGCCTCAAAGAAGAAATAGATTGAGGGGAAAAAAAAATACAAATTCAATCTGCTCTGTGTACATGACCTGCATGTCAAAGAGAATGAGGAAAAAGGAGGAGAGTCAAGTAGAAAGCCAGTAGATTCTGGTTTTTATAAGGTTTTACTTGAAACTATTTATGGTATTCATTCACATTCTTCCAAAACAATGCTGAGGTAACGCATGAAAGCAGTGAGATCTCCGCATATACAACCAGAGCTGGAGAGCTCTGCAATGAGGTACAAACACATGAGAAAAGGGGCAATTTTCCTTTTCTTTCTGAGTTAAAGCTCCTCTGTGCAGAGCAGAGAAATAAAATATGAGCTAAGAAACATGAGAGCATGTGATGGAAGTGAGAAAATATGCCCCTAAGATGATCAAGTAGAGGAAAAGGTTCTTTTAGCTGCACTGGGTTATTCTTATCTGTGTATGGAGCCAGAATGAAGTAAAGCGCTTAATGTTACCCAATACAATGAGACTGAAGACAGAAAATGTCTCCAGCAGATATTTGGGTGTCATATATATATATTTTTAAATGTACTGTTAAGATTTGGAAACAGACACTTGTATCAAAATCTTTTTAAAGTTATACCGTGTAACTTTTGGCCACTAGGAGCGCTAAACGTGCAACAGCACTGATGTCTCACAGGCTTCATGGCAATGACGTAAATATAAATCTCCTCTCCCGTGTTTAGATATTGAAATAAACGAGTCTTGAATAAACGATTCAAGAATTTT
>JALJCO010009339.1:0-26054 GCA_023101725.1 Atherinomorus stipes | reverse complement strand
GGGTGAATCCCATTTTCACTTACCCTACCCTCCCTTAGCCCTTCCCCTCCGTTTTGCGCGTTCATGTGTAGGGGTAGGGGTGTCCCAATACCTGTAGGATGGAGGGGAAGGCTAAGGGGTAGGGCTATACACCCCTTCAAACGAAGATTTTTCGAGAGCACACTTCAAACGAGGGGGTATGAAAATCACTGGGATGATGGCTGCTACTGAGTCCAAAAACATCCACAAATGTAAATATTTCTCCATAAATAAAGTTTAAAAAGTGTGAAAACCATTATATAGTCTAGTTTAATGCTGTTTAAATGTTTAACGGTCATTTTTTTTGCAAAATGCACATGAAAAAAAATCGCGAGTACTACATTGACGCTTCAGTTATATAAACGCTACCAGGCTGAAAACCAGCGGTGCTCTGCAGCCCTGATAATCTAGATGATCAATAAGAAATTCGGCAGCATCGCTGCTGGTCTTCATGGGATAAAACACAGGCAGGGATGTCATGCAAAAATCGAATTTGCTTGTTAACGTTAATCCACAGCTGTAGACGGCTTGATTTCTCCAGATTTGCGCCAACAGCTCAGCGCACATCTGCTTACACACAAGCCGGCGGAATCACTGATGACGTATGTGATTCTTGAAGGGGTGTCCCAATTTGAAGGGGTTGACTTTCAGCCTTACCCCTTGTAGCTTCGTTTTAAGTGCAAGGGCCAAGGGGAAGGGGTAAGGGGTAGGGGTAAAAAGAGAATTGGGATTGGGCCTTTGTTTTAAATGTGCAGATGAAGGAGGGAACATGGAGTTTCATTTATGCTTCATCAATCTCCTCAATCAGCAAATAAAATCTATTAGGTGATTTTTTTTACACTAAGATTTCATTGTTGTTGTCCGTTCTCTGTCTAGTGTATAGTCCCTCTCTTCCACAGACCACCGGCTGGCGGGGGGGGGGGGTGGGGGTGGTCAATCAGACAGATCTGTCAGGTTGACCACTGGACCATCACATAAGGACACGTCACAGCGATCAGCTGACGCTTCTGAGGAAGACTGCAGATGACAGTTGAAGCATGTCAATGTAAATGAATCATCTTTCATACACCTTTTGTCTGAACAAAAGAAAACAAAACAATGTTTAAAAGATTATTTTTTCCATTGAACAAATTTCAGTCGTCATGATCAAACATTCTTTTATTGTCGGTGGATCCAGTCTGACCCAGTTTCTTGTTACAGTTTTCTTCACATCAGTCAGAACAATCTTGGTCAAGTTCAGGTCATTATTTATATACAGTTATGCTTGAAAGTTTACTTCCCCTCCCATTAAAGAAAAGGCTCAATTCACAATAGTAATTCAAACAACAAGAAACTGAAAAAAATAATGAATAAAACATCACCACATTGTAATTTTGTAAAATTAATTATTGGTTTCGAATTTTGGTTTAAAAACAAACAAAAAAACAAACGAACAAACAAAAGTGTCTCAGACAAATTAGAGCACCTTGCTCATGAACAGATTACCCGTGAACAGGAGCAGACGTCTGATTGGATGTTACTGATTGTCTCAAAGTGTTGTTCAACAACATTTTAGTTCAGGAGACCCTTCATACTTGTTTGCTTGTTTTATTTTCTTGTTTGTTTTTAATATTTCTGTTGAACCACAATTCAAAATCAATGTCATGATGATCATAAAGATTTTATTTATTATTACTTTCGTCCATTTCAACTTATTTTACCGGCAACTGATTATTTTCTGTCTTTAATGGGAGGGGATGTAAACTTACAAGCCCAACTGTATATACACATGTCGTTATTATAGCATATTTTTATATTACAAAGGTACATAGTTTAAAAGTATTTGATATTTCATAGCCCAGAATTTTGCCAATAACAGCTGACATTGTTGGCCCTGCGACAGACTGGCGACCTGTCCAGGGTGTACCCCGCCTCTCGCCTGATAATAGCTGGGATAGGCTCCAGCAACCCCCGCGACCCTGAACTAAATAAGCGGTACAGAAAATGACTGACAGCTGACATTTGTCCAGATACATTTTTTATTTCTCTCTCTTACATTTCTCTTTTATCCATTTGGTTAATTTCTCTTTGAACGTGTCCAACCTGTTTTCTGGTGGAATGTGCAGCACCTCGGGCTCTGAAAGGATGTTGTTTAGTTTGCTAAATAAACGGAACTACTGACATTTCCTTCAACTGTAACTTTTTGCATGTTTAAAGTATAAAGTCAAACAAGTTATATAACTTGCTGAGTTTAATTTTGTCAAACCATACAGCAGGGAATGACATGTTACAGGACCGAGGAAGTGCTGCAAAGCTTTCTTTAGTTGATCATTTCCTAGAAACATCTGGACTGGAAAACCTTCTCCTTTCATTCCAGTTACTTTCCATTTGGCTCAGAAATGATGGATCTCACCACTTCACCGCTGGTCTGAGTTGTGCTGCACAGTAATAATCTTTCAGGTTAGGAGGACTCATTCCATCCTGCTCTTTAGGCTATGTTCACATGGCGACAATCAGAAGAGAAGACGCAAAAGTGGCGTCTCGTCTTCATCTTTTTATCCGCGTTCACACGAGCATCGTCATGAAGACGAGGGCGCAACAGCGCTGCATCCTCATGAATTCCACTTTGGAACGAGTCTTCAGATTTTTGCGTCTTCAACCCAGAATAACGCCGTTGCCATGTGAACGAAAGGCACTTCTGATGAAATATACGTTTTTACCCGCAATCATCCTCGTGTGAACGGCCCCTTACACAGCAGCAACATGGAGGATTTATTCTCAGGTTTTTACCTTCAGATAAATTTACAGATTATTTTGTCCCAATATCTAAATATTTCTGCTGGTATTTTAATTGGTAGGGACTGAAGAGTTACAGTAGTCATGCCAGAACATTTATTTTTATTTTCATTGTTGTAATCCTTGAAAATTCAGAGGCTCAACTAATCACAGTTAGCTCTATGAAGACTATTTAGCTGCTTCGTTACAACAAGGTATTTTATTTGTTTTACTTTCTAATTCAGTTCAAACTTGGCTGTAATTTCTGCAGATTGAGCGAAACTGAAAGACAATATCTGGGTTTTAGTCTCATTAATTTTATCACCTGGATGTTCAGTGAATGCATGGATTCATCATCAGCAAATAGACTGAACATGTTCTTTCCCTTTAATGTTTATTCCTCTCACCTCCTCATTCTGTCGAATGGCCTGTGCCAGGAGTTTAAAATAAAGAGAGAAAAGAAGTTAGAGACAGCATCCTTGGTGGGTGGCTCTCAAACACTATTTGCTTTGTTAAACTACGGTTAACTTTGATCTTAATTCAGACTTTGGGGTTATGATAAATAGATTTAACATGTAACTGCATTTTCATTGAAGCCAAATCTTTCAAATACAGTAAACGAGAAACTCTAATTAACGCTATCAAAAGCCTTTTCAGCATCCAGGCCAGCTTGGTCTCCTACAGAAGGCTGGAAGGGAAAAAGCTACAGAAACAACTGACTCTCTTTTATTTAGTTCCTTTTTATTTCTATATTTACTCATTAATGTTCTTCTTCAGATTTATTCTTTTTCTTCTGCTCTGATCATCTCAGATTATCTGACAAAGCAGAAAAACTCCTGATCTACTCTGACTGATAAAGTTCATGAACACATGGACTCACCGAAACTTCCTGCAGTTCCTCACAGCTGGGATCAGTCTCCGTTGTCCTGCATCTGTAGCGTTGTACTTCTTCAGGTCCAACTCATCCAGAACCTCCTCTGACATCTGCAGCATGTAGGCCAGAGCTGAGCAGTGGATCTCTGAGAGTTCCTTCTCTGATCTGTTCTCTGACTTCAGGAACTTTTGGATCTCCTGATAAACTGAGAAGTCGTTCATCTCCATCAGACAGTGGAAGATGTTGATGCTTCTGTCAGGAGAGATGTCATCAGTGTTCATCTCTTTCAGGTTTGTGATGGTTCTCTGGATGGTTTCTGGTCTGGTCTCTGTCTGACCCAACAGGCCTGCTAAGAGTCTCTGGTTGGACTGCAGAGAGAGGCCATGAAGGAAGCGAGCAAACAGATCCAGGTGGCCGTTTTTACTTTTAAGAGATGCTTCCATCATTCTCTTCAGGAAATCTTCTGGAGATGGGCGTTTTGTACGCAGGAAACTCAGCTTCAGAAATCGTCTCCTGTATCCTGAATCCAGGAAGCTCTCCACCACCTCCATCTCCTCGTTCATGTAACAGTGCATCATGTAGACTGCAGCCAGAAACTCCTGAACACTCAGATGAACGAAGCAGTAAACTGGTTTCTGGAAGATCACACACTCTCTTCTGAAGATCTCAGTACAAACTCCTGAGAACACCGAGGCCTCTGTGACATCCAGACCACACTGGTCCAGGTCTTCTTGGTAGAACATGATGTTTCCTTTCTCCAGATGTTCCAACGCCAGCCTCCCCAGCTTCAGAAGAACGTCCCTGTCAGCCTCCGTCAGCTCCTGTGGACTCGTCTCACGTCCCTCATGGTACTTGTTCTTCTTCCTCTTTGTCTGGACCATCAGGAAGTGTGAGAACATGTCCGTCATGGTCTTGGGCAGCTCTCCTCTCTGCTCTGTGGACAACATGTCCTCCAGAACTGTAGCAGTGATCCAGCAGAAGACTGGGATTCCACACATGATGTGGAGGCTCCTGGAGGTCTTCATGTGGGAGATGATTCTGCTGGACATCTCTTCATCACTGAACCTCCTCCTGAAGTACTCCTCCTTCTGGACATCAGTGAAGCCTCGTACTTCTGTTACCCTGTCCACACATGTAGGAGGGATCTGATTGGCTGCTGCAGGTCTGGAAGTGATCCAGATGAGAGCCGAGGGCAGCAGATTCCCCTTGATGAGGTTTGTCAGCAGCACGTTGACTGAAGACTTCTGTGTGACGTCAGAAACCAGCTCAGTGTTGCTGAAGTCCAGTGAAAGTCTGCTTTCATCCAGACCATCAAAGATGAAGAGAAGTTTGCAGACAGCCAGCTGCTCTGCTGGGATCTTCTGGAACGTTGGATGGAAAACACGGAGCAGCTGGAGAAGACTGTACTCATCATCTCTGATCAAGTTCAGCTCCCTGAATGAAAGCAGGACCACCACACTGACATCCTGGTTCTCCAAGCCCTCTGCCCAGTCCAGAGTGAACTTCTGCACTGAGAAGGTTTTTCCAGCACCAGCGACGCCGTTGGTCAGAACCACTCTGATTGGTCCAGGTTGGCCAGGTAAGGCTTTAAAGATGTCCTGGCACCTGATTGGAGCGTCATGGAGGGTGTTGATCTTGGAGGTTTTCTCCAGCTGCCTCACCTCATGTTGGGTATTAACCTCTTCACTCTGTCCCTCTGTGATGAAGAGCTCAGTGTAGATCCTGTTGAGGAGGGTTCTACTTCCTGTTTCATCACTTCCTTCAGTCACATGTTCACATCTCCTCCTCAGACTGATCTGATGTTCATGTAAAACCTCCTGCAGACCAACATCTGCTGGAAACAAGAACAAAGAGACCAAAAGAAAAGAAATCAGATCAGATCCATCAGAATTTGTTCTCTCTCTTTTTTCCCAGCAGGATGTTTTTTTCCTTCAGCCTCACAGTAAAGTCATCAGGAAACAGGAAAACTGTCTTTTCTGCCATGTGCTGGATCAGGACTTTAGCTGTTGTGGTTCTGCTTGGAGGAACTCCAGCAGGAGAAACTGACTGTCTAACACTTAGTAAACAGCCTGCATGGTGGTCTCCTCACAGTGAGGGACTTATAGGACAGGGGGTCGGTTCAGGGGGTCTTTGGAGGATGAAGGCTGATTCTAGCTGCTCTGATTGGCCCTGAAAGCTGATTGGTTCATGAACACAGAGACAGCTGGAGCCATCAGAAACCATCATGAAAGATAAATGAATGAATTTGGGTTTTTCTTCCAGAGAGAACACAGGACACGTCTTCCAGAAAAAGTCCGACAGATTTCACTGAAATGATTTTTATAATGATGTGAAACATTCACCAACACGTCTGAGTTAAAAGCAGATGTGAACAGAAATATGTGACCTGCTGCAGTTCTGCTCTGACCGGATGTCTGCAGTCCAGTTCTGCTTCTGGGTCTTTGTCCACACTGGGGACAGGAGGAGCCTCCTGATGAAGCAGACTGGTCCCAGTATGAGCTGATGCAGCGTCTGCAGAACCAGTGTCCACAGCTGGTAGAGACGGGATCCTTCAGGACGTCCCCACATAAAGGACAGCGGGACAGCTGCTCCTCCTCACAGACACCACTCCTCTTCCTCCTGTGAAGACATTTCTTCATCACTAAAATGATTTTCTGACTGTTGCTGAAAATATCAGGATGTGTGGACAAAGTCCAGAAGCTGTGACGTCCCAGAGGACAGTAAAAGACGTTCCAGCTTTCTGTTTGGATCCAGCATTCAGTCTGTGATGATTTCAGCTGCTTCACAAACACCAACAAACATCTTTTTTCTCTCTGACTGATTAAACAGCGAGTCATCTGCCTGCAGGTTGATGTTAAAACAAACTCTGAACTTCCTGCAGCATCTGACATGTTTCCTCTGACTATGTTCAGGTTATATGGAGACGTCACTGCTGCAAGATTTCATCATGTTTAAAATAAAAAGACATTTTCATCCTGATCTACAATTAGTGGGTCTCATTCATGAATGTTTGTAAATTTACAAACAGATTTACTCATAAAGGCCTACTCCACTAAAAACTTACTCCGATTCAGGAACACGTGAAATTGTGTTCAGGAAACTCAGATTTGATCATAAACACGTGTAGATCATGAATGCCAAACGATCATAAATTGACAGCGCGCTCCCGGTAATCAGTTGTTTGCATAAATGTCCGCCCATAAATCAGCAATGAGCTCCATAAAAGGAGGTTCAGATTGACGCCTCCGGCTTACCTGTCAGTCACGCACAAGCAGAGACAGAGAGAGAGAGAGAGAGAGAGAGAGAGAGAGAGAGAGAGAGAGAGAGAGAGAGAGAGCGAAAGAAGACCTTCTCTGAAGCAGAGATAGAGATTATTTTGAGTGAAGTTGATTTAAAAAACACATTTTATTTTCATCAGTTCATCAATTAGCAGTGGTGTGACAGGGACAGGCAAATCAAACGCCTGGAAGGGAAAACAGATGCAGTTCATGCGGTCTCTGCTGTCCCCATGCCCGCGGTAAAAAGAAACATATCAGTATACACAGGAAAAAAAAAAAAAAAAGGGGGGGGATTAACATTTTTAATCAGAAAAATGACCCCAAACCTCCCCATCCCATATCATCCAAATAGATCTGAGGACGGAGACAGTTCTTGAGATTTATTACAAATAGATATACAAATATGCGTTTTAAACTGAATATGTCTGTAATAGAGCGCAATATGAACTGAAATTGTAATTTACAACAGGGACAAACATAATTTATATGTGTTTGTAAATTTACACAAGCGCTACACACAGTCAAGAGCATGTGTAGAGTTTGTTAGTAGCTACAAACAGATCGGAGCGACTAAAATGTTGACGAATGCCAGATTCACGTAAATTTACGTCGACGAACAGTTTACACACAAATTCGCTCTGCTCACGTTTCATTAATGAGACACATTATTTTTAGAAGAAAGAATTTTACTGAAGAATTTGGTGATGACATAAAAAACAAAGTTTATTGATAAAGAAGTGGATCAATAAACTCTGCTGACAATCTGAATGTGAGAACAGCTGAAATAAGATCAGACAGAAAAGGAATCATCACTGAAACATGAAGATTGTTCAGGATTAATGGAGCTGCTGAGCTCTGATCAATGAAGATGATCAGAATCTTAAAACATGAATGAAAAACAACTTTGTTTAGTTTAATACTGAAATGTTATAATTATACTAATCGTTTTTATTTTGCGTGTTGTACATGCTGTTGTTTTGCACATACATTCCTTCTAATCAGAGGTGGACATACCTGTAGTCCAGGAGGTAAAAATCCTGTCCAGCAGTTGTTCCAACTGATCACTGAAGCAGCTGAATTTAATCAGCACAGCTCCTCTACCAGGTTGATGAGCCCATTAATGAAAACATCTGTTCTAAATGTACAGGCAGATCCAGAAACATGGCAGCATTTTTACTTTATGGCTCCTGTGCTTATAATTCCTCTGAGTGCTGCTTTCTCTTTGCTGCTGAGATCCTGTAAATTTCCCCACATGGAAAGAATAAAGATTATCTAATTTTATCTAATTTTATCTTAACTTATAAAACACACAATTCAGACAGAAATATTCTTCACGAATAAGTTTTTTTAAACTTAGTTTTCATAAAAAAAAAAAATAAATAAATAAGATCAAAGTCTTCAGGTGATCCGTAGGAACCAAACAAGCTTCTTCAATGAAGATAATGTAACTTTCTGACTAAAACTACTGTGATGGACGGCGACCTGTCCAGGTGTACCTGCCTCTCACCTGTTAATATGCTGGAAAAGACTCCAGCTTCCAAGTCACCTGAATTTTCAGATAAGTCAGATTAGAAAATGGATGGATGGACGAACACTATAACTACTGCAGTGATCTCAAGCCCAAAGGTCTCAGAAAAAGGATACACACCAACAGAACTAAATATGCTTTGGAACCATTATTGATCAATAAATGCCACAGTTGGAGTTAAACAGATGTCAAAAGGAGTTCTCTGCTCAGACAAGGACATTCTCTGACCAAACACTGATTTACTGTCCTGGCAACTCAGGATGACCACATCTACCAGGAAATCTAGATAACCCTGACCAGAACAGGACCTGCATTTTGGTAAAACAAACAAAAGGCCAGTTGTTGAACTTTGAAACCATCCTCCATTGGAGATCCCACAGCAACCTCCTTCACAGTATTTACGACCTGCTATAAACTGGGTCCCTTATAGCCAATTTTGTAATGTGTTCTCAACATTCAAGAACTGTTTTATGTTATTAGGAAAGTAAGCTCATGTTAATCTCACGATGAAGACTTTTCTTTTGATATGCAACATGACAGACTTCAGTGATTAGAAAATACATGTTTCTTCCCCAAATTCACATCACATGCATTCCAGGATTTGTTGCATAAAGGTGAAGACAGACACTTTACCCCTGCTGCTGAAATCCACTTTTATGTTAGAAATGGACTTCCTCATATAAAATGATGTCTACCGCCTGTATTTTCTTTACAGGTGTTGCGGGTACCTCTTGTCAGCCTTAGTGCAAGTTCTTTAATATGTCTCACCTGTTGTCTCTTTTCTCTCCAGTGATTGGTTGGATGACTCATCGGAGAGTATAAAGTCCGTGAGCTGCTGGTACTCAGATGGGGGCCACCGCCAGCCGCATTTTTGTTTTGGTTTGAGTTGGGAGTCGCCGGTAGTCCTGTTTTCGGGTTAGTCTTTTTTGTTACTTTTGTTTTGGGAGCAGCCCGGATTCGACGGCCCGCTAAAGGGTTGGTCTGTGGTCTGTTCTCTCTTTTGTTCCTTTTGACCGGGGCTCCTTTCTCTTTATTTCTTTGGATTAATAAATTGTTTGTATCGTTGCTGCCTGGTGGTGGTCTCTCATTTATGTTGTGGTTCCTTTGCCTTGAGCCGGTTCAGGGACCGTAACATATTTGGGGGCTCGTCCGGGATCCGCTTGGGATCTTTTTCTTTTCGTTTGGTCGGTTTTGGCTTTGTCGTCGTGTGGGCGCAGGTGTTTGGGCTTGCTGCTGATTGTTGTGCTTTGCAGATTGTGCGGCTTGATTAGCCGGCGGCGCGTTTTTTTTCCTGTTGTCCCGCGGTGTTTCGTGATGGAGTTTGTGCTGGAGGACTTTGTGGCTCAGCCGAGCTATGCGGTTTTTGATCGTTGTACTAAGGACCAGTTATTGTCCATTGCCGTGCATTATGCTGTCCCTGTCCTTAAGCAGTCACGGAAGAAGGCAATCAGGGCTGAGTTGATCGCGGCTTTGGCGGATAAAGGTGTTTTGTCATTGGAGGATTCTGCGTCCGCTGTGGCAGCGTCTGACTCTGCGTCTGCGGTGCTGGCCGAGGAGGTTCGACCCGCCCCTGAGGTCCGTCGGATGGAGTTGGAGGTTGAGCTCCGCCGTCTGGCTCTCAGGGAGCGGGAATTGGGCCTCCGCGAGAAGGAGCTCGCAGGTGAGTTCGAGCTTCGTAAGGTTGAGGAGGAGAGCAGACGGCAGCTGCGGCTGCGCGAGCTGGAGCTCGCGGCATCCGCGGCGGCGTCGGAGGCATCCTCATCGCCTGAGTTTGATGTCAATAAATGCGTCAGGTTGATCCCACCTTTCTCTGAGAAGGATGTGGACAAGTATTTCGTGCTGTTTGAGCGTGTGGCTCGGACTCTCAAGTGGCCGGAGGATGTGTGGCCTTTATTGTTACAATGCGTGTTTACGGGAAAGGCTCAGGAGGCGTATGCCACCTTGCCGCCTGATGCGAGCCTGGACTATAAGCAGGTAAAAACCGCGGTGCTTAGAGCATACGAATTGGTGCCTGAGGCATACCGGCAGAAGTTTCGTCGTTATAAGAAAAATAGTGGCCAAAGCTATGTGGAGTTTGCACACGAAAAAATGTCTCTTTTTGATCGTTGGTGTTTGGCTCAGAATGTTAAGTCCTTTGAGCAGTTGCGTGAATTGATTATTATGGAAGAATTTAAAAGCTGTGTCCCCGAAGGAATCGCTACTTATATAAACGAACAGAAAGCCACTGATGTAGCCAAAGCAGCTGTTATGGCCGATGAATATGTCATTACTCATAAGGACGTTTTTGTGGGGCCGGGTGAGGTGTTGCGTCCTGGTTCTCCGGTTTTTCGCTCCCCCCGACCTGGCGACGCTGGGGCCTTCAAGTATGGTGCTGGTCGGGGTGGGCTGTTTTGTACCTATTGCCGGAAACGTGGACATATTATTGCTGACTGTTTTATGTTGGAAAAAAAAGAGTCTCATCCGAAAGCCGTTAACCTGTTGAAGACCCCACCGGAAGGTGTCCCTTCTGGGGAATTTGATTTTGACGTGTATTCCCCCTTTATAATGACGGGGTTTGTCTCCTTGCCAGAGGGCGCTAAAGTCCCTGTGACCATTTTGCGGGACACCGCTGCTTCGAGATCTATCATGTTGGACAGTATCCTTCCCTTATCCGAGAAGACTTCGCTTGCAGAAACTGAATTAGTGCAAGGGTTTGGCATGGGGTACGTTAATGTCCCTCTTCATTGTATTGAACTCGAGTCTGCGTTGGTGTCGGGGGAAGTTACTGTGGCTGTCTGCTCTGCTTTTCCCGTGAAGGGGGTGGATTTTCTTTTGGGAAACGATCTGGCTGGGGGTAGGATCTTGGCCTCGCCACAGATGACGGCTGTCCCAGTGGCTCTTGATGGCCCCGATGAGCTCCAGAGGAGGTTTCCCGAGGTCTTTCCGGTGTGTGCAGTCACACGTGCCATGAGCAAAACTCGTGCTCCGGGTCCGTCGGCTGATTCTGGTCCGAGTGACGTCCCAGACGTTGAACCGGTTGCTGTTTCGGGGCGGCCTGTTACTGATGTTTCCTCGCAAAGTGTTGCTGGCGATAAAGGTCAGCTCTCACCGGATGCTTTATCGATTATGGGGGGAGATGCTGGTGACTTGCAGATATCTCGCGAACAGCTTATAGCGGAACAGCGACGGGACTCTGCCCTTGTGCCCCTCTACGCATTAGTTTTGTCTGGGGAGGACCTTGTGAAGGTGTCCTCTGGTTATTTCTTGGAGGAAGGTGTGTTGATGCGTAAATGGTCCCCGCCCTCTGTGCCGCCAGCAGACGACTGGAGTGTGGTGTTCCAGATTGTTGTTCCCCAGGTGTTCCGCTCACTGATTCTGGGCTTGGCCCATGATAGCCCTCTGGCTGGCCATATGGGGGTTAATAAAACCTATAATCGGATTTTGCGTCATTTTTTTTGGTCCGGGCTCAAACGGGATGTGAGGCGGTTTTGTCAGACCTGTCATGTGTGTCAGGTATCTGGAAAGCCGACTCAGACTCCGCCTCCCTACCCTTTGTGTCCCATTCCGGCCGTAGATGCACCTTTTGATCATGTCCTGGTCGACTGCGTTGGCCCTTTCCCGCGCACGAAAACGGGCCATCAGTATTTATTAACTGTAATGTGTGCCTCCACGCGGTTTCCTGAGGCCATCCCGCTGCGTAAGATCACTGCGCCTGTCGTTCTACAGGCTTTGGTGAGGTTCTTCTCGGTATTTGGGTTGCCTAAGGTGGTTCAAACGGACCAAGGCACCAATTTTATGTCGCGCGTTTTTGGACAAGTTATGACGGAGCTGAACATCACTCACCGCTGGTCCAGCGCTTACCACCCTGAAAGTCAGGGCGCGCTGGAGAGATTTCACCAAACCCTTAAGAACATGCTCCGGGCGTTTTGTCTCGAGTTTGACAGAGACTGGGATGAAGGTGTCCACCTTCTGTTGTTTGCCGCACGGGAAGCAGTGCAGGAGTCGCTTGGCTTTAGTCCGGCTGACCTGGTCTTTGCCCACACAGTGCGTGGACCGTTGAAGTTGCTGCGGGAGAAATGGTTGTGCGATGCCTCCCACCAGAACATCCTCGACTATGTCAGCACATTTCGTTTTAAGTTACATCGGGCGTGTGAGTTAGCCAGGCATAACCTTGTTGCAGCCCAGTGTCGGATGAAAACCTGGTACGACAAGACCGCGAGAAGCCGGCAGTTTGAAGTGGGTGATAAGGTTTTGGTCTTTTTGCCGCTGCCTGGTCCGAGTTTGCAGGCACGTTACACTGGTCCGTATGTGGTGGAAAAGAAGGTCAGTGCTACGGATTATATTGTCGCTACGCCAGACCGCGCCCGCCGGAATCGGTTGTGTCATATCAACATGCTGAAACCATATTATGATCGGGTGCAGGGTCCTCCTGGTGTGGACAAGGAGAGGGGATCGAAACCTGCCCTGTGTCTGTCTTCTGCTTCAGTGGTGTCGCATGTCGGGGCACAGTTTACCGCGCCCTTGGACGGGTGTGGGGACGGGGGAGAAGGTGCCCTGCCGGAGCTGTCCAGTGCTGAATCTGGGGAGCTGTCCGGTGCTGAATCTGGGGAGCTGTTCGGATCTGTGCCTGCCGCTGATGTTGAGGGTCCATCTGAGGCTGTTTTGCAGGGTCGGCTCCAGAACTCTGTGATTTTGCGCGATCTCGGTGCCTACCTGGCGCATTTGACCGTGACCCAACGGGATGATGTGATCAGGCTTATTAGCTCCCATCACTCTCTGTTTTCCGACGTGCCCTCCCAGACCGCTGTACTGCAACACGACATTGACGTAGGGGATGCTGCCCCTATTAAGCAGCACCCTTATCGGGTTAACCCCGCAAAAAAACAACGTATACGCCAGCAGGTTGATTACATGCTAGACCATGGCATAGCTGAGCCTAGCTGCAGCTCCTGGAGTTCGCCATGCCTTTTGGCTGCGAAGGCCGACGGGTCAGATCGTTTTTGTACGGATTTCAGGAAAGTTAATGGGGTCACTAAGCCAGATTGTTACCCTTTACCACGGATGGAGGATTGCGTGGACCGTGTGGGTTCCGCAGCTTTTGTGTCGAAGTTAGACCTGTTGAAGGGCTATTGGCAGGTTCCTCTAACCCAGCGAGCCAAGGAGATATCGGCGTTTGTGACCCCCGATGCATTTCTGCAGTACATAGTTATGCCGTTTGGGGTGCGTAATGCTCCTGCTACGTTTCAGCGGCTGGTTAACCTCGTGTTGTCTGGGGTGCCGGGGTGTGAGGCTTATCTCGACGACATTGTTGTGTATTGCAGTGGTTGGGAGGAGCACGTCGCTCAACTGGAGACAGTGTTTCAGAGGCTTGCCAGGGCCAATTTGACAGTTAACCTGTCTAAGTGTGAATTTGGTCGGGCCACGGTGGTCTACCTGGGTAAGATAGTGGGTAATGGCCAGGTGAAACCGGTTGAATCTAAGGTGGAGGCAATCGTGCAGTTCCCTGTCCCGTCGTCGAGGCGCCAACTGCAGCGATTTCTCGGGATGGCTGGTTATTACCGTGGCTTCTGCAAGAATTTTTCCGCTGTCGCTGCCCCCCTCACTGATCTCTTGAGCCCGAAGCGCCAGTTTGTCTGGTCGCCTGATTGTGCATGTGCGTTCGAGAGTATTAAAATGCTTCTGAGTCATGCACCCGTTCTTGTTGCCCCGGCGTTTGAGTCGCCCTTCAAACTTGCAGTGGACGCTAGTGATGCTGGCGTGGGTGCCGTCCTCCTGCAGGATGGTGCCGATGGGGTGGAGCACCCATTGTGTTACTTCTCTAGGAAGTTTGACAAGCATCAGCGGGTGTATTCCACCATTGAGAAGGAGGCCCTGGCGCTGGTGCTGGCCCTGAAACACTTTGAGGTGTACTTAGGTTCGTCGGGTTTTCCGATCGTTGTTTACACCGATCATAATCCCCTTGTGTTTATCGGTCAGATGCGCAACTCCAATCAGCGGCTCATGAGATGGGCGCTCTTTTTGCAGGGTTTTAATCTGGAGATAAGGCACATCAGAGGCAGGGATAATGTTTTGGCTGACACGCTGTCCCGCTGCTCTGCGGATGCTGAGTGGTGACCTTTTGGCCCCTACTCAGCATTTGGGGGTGGAGGTGTTGCGGGTACCTCTTGTCAGCCTTAGTGCAAGTTCTTTAATATGTCTCACCTGTTGTCTCTTTTCTCTCCAGTGATTGGTTGGATGACTCATCGGAGAGTATAAAGTCCGTGAGCTGCTGGTATTCAGATGGGGGGCCACCGCCAGCCGCATTTTTGTTTTGGTTTGAGTTGGGAGTCGCCGGTAGTCCTGTTTTCGGGTTAGTCTTTTTTGTTACTTTTGTTTTGGGAGCAGCCCGGATTCGACGGCCCGCTAAAGGGTTGGTCTGTGGTCTGTTCTCTCTTTTGTTCCTTTTGACCGGGGCTCCTTTCTCTTTATTTCTTTGGTTTAATAAATTGTTTGTATCGTTGCTGCCTGGTGGTGGTCTCTCATTTATGTTGTGGTTCCTTTGCCTTGAGCCGGTTCAGGGACCGTAACAGCAGGAATCTAAAATCATCAAGATTAATCCTGTTTTATCTTTTTATCTGATATGTTTATCTTAATCCCTTTCTGAATTCACCTTCATTATTTCTTTATTTTATTTCATCATGTCTAAATAATTGATCCATTTTTACCCATGCCTCACTTACAATTCACAGATTTTTGTAACCATGAAGCTTAACTGATAGTCAAATGATCATCCAAGACGTGTCTGACTATTGGATGAAACCCGACTCTGTCACATTCCACTGCCAGGCAGAGCACCAAGCTCTGAACAGGGAGAATGAGAACACGAATCTGAACACACCGAACGTACAAGGCAGAACCAACGGAGAGCAAACTTGGAACAATGGAGAAAGAATGAGACAAAACCTGCTCTGAACTCAGCAGAGTTCAGAACCACGGATCACTCAGGGAGGAGTGATGGAGAGAAGAAGACTTTAACCTTTTATGTAAACCAGTTACATATTTTTGTACCTTTTCCAGCAAAAGCCATTTTTTATTTTTGAATCACTCCCGTGATTATCTGCCAGTATTTTTACTATCAACCATCCCGTGACATCAGTCCTGAAGCTTGACATCTCAGTCCTGAAGCTGAGATGTCAAGCTCCTCAGCTTGACATCTCAGTCAAGCTGAGGAGAATCTCTCTCATTCGCTATGAAATATGATCTGATGTCACAAGAAGTTGGTGATAGTAAATTAATCCAGGCCTGTGGTTTACCAGACCAAATCCAACTTTGTTTAGTTGGATTAAGAAATCCTTCCTTCCTTTTCTTTGAACATTTATTAATTAACTGAGGTTTAATTAATTCATGTTTCATTTTCATACAATCTTACATTTCTTTCACCACATAACTTTTGGTTGATCATCATGCTCACATGTTTCCTGTATATATCTTGTTCATACTTTATCTCATGTAGTTTGTAGACTAGTTAATAAATACTTCGTATTATCTTAACTAGTCGTTGTTTGTGGTTTTTCTGATGTATCATGAAAGGTCACTTCAAGCGAGAACTCATGAAAGCGTCCTGAGACTGATCACTTAATCAAATCAATTTCAGAATTGATTTAAGACTTTAATGGTTTTCCTTGCTTACATTATGATAGTATATCAACTAATCTCAAGACTAAAGATCCTGAACAGTCTGGTTCAGTTCTCTTAATGTGAGTCTGAGGGTCCGGGTCGGTCACTGAAGTCTGGAAGTTTTCTGGTGGACGATTAAATTTTCAGACATATTTTCTGATGATCAGACAAAATTGCCGACAGGACTTTTCACTGGTTTACACATAAAAATTCATCAAAGGAACATCAGTTCTAGAGACTACAGAGAGATCAGGAAACATCCTGAAACCTCTGTTTCATTTCTCTCACCGTGAGTCTGAAGGTCCAGGTCCATCACTGAAGTCTATAAATTTTCCTTTAGACCAGTCACTCTTCATAGACAGACAGTCGGGTTCTGGAGTCTCTGTTCTCCATCTGTTGTCCAAACCTCTGCAAACACAAACATGTTGTCATTCATATCACATCAATCAGTGACAAACTGATGAAAACCACTGAAGAAGCTCTGAACACACAAACTGCTGCAGAGAATCAGAAGCTTTCATGTTTGGATCAGTCCTCTTAGATCAGATTACAGCTTTTCTAGCTGACTGACATCAGAGGACACGTTTCCTCTGCAGGAACTTTACACACAGACCAGCAACTCTGGAGGCTTCAGCTTCTGACCCTCTGAGATCCTCTGCAAGGACCAGGGGTCTCAGTTATTAATGTGGATTGTGGATTATTAATGTGTAGATTTCTGAAGAAAACTCTGGATTTATTTATTTCACTCTTTTTTTAGTCCACTAATTAATTCAGTCAAATGTTTAACAAGCTGCTCTGCTAAAAAAATGATCAGACAAGCAACAGCAGACGTCTGACAGAACCCCCCCACCTGATAAAGCCCAAGTAGCCCCTGAGGAAAGAGGTCAGCAGCTGAGTATTGAATTAATTGATTATTGTGAAGAAAATAAAATGTTAAACTACAAAAGCACCCGGAGAGCGCAGACCTCCGTCAAGCAGTTCAACTCCCTTATTTTTATGGGTTCTGGATCATAGTATCCAAAATGTTCTCTGGATCTGGATCAACTTTGGAAACATTTCCAATTCGAGCGCAGCGGCGTCAGCGCCACCGCGGCGGCATGCGCCCACCATGCGCGCAGCAGCGGTACCACGTACACAATGAATGGGTTTGCCGCCGTCCTCCTGCGCTCGCCGCCTTCTATCTGAAAGGGCCGATATTGTGACAAATCTGACCACGACACCTGCATCGCTGAGCATAACACATGATCCCCCCCCCCCTTTTTCCCTTCTCTTCCTCTTTCTCCTTCTCTTCCTTTTTTTTTTTTTTTTGTTATTATCATTACTGTCACTTCTCCTTTTTCATTAATTTATTTTATGGTGCTGTCGCCATGCTGTTCCAGTTTATCATGTGTTACACTGTTCTTGTTTCGCCTTTTTTTCTTTCTCTGTTTTTGTTGTTTTGCTCCCTCTCTGGAGTGCAAGCATTGCATAACATATTTTACTACCGTACTCTCATTCTGTACACGTTTTAATGTCACTTTGTAGTCAATCGTTACCATATGTGTACTTGTAATGTGTGATATCGAATATCCCAATAAAAATATAAATCATATAAAAAACTAACTGGCATTATTTTGAGCATCCTGACAGAAAACAGACATTAGAATATTTTTTTTAGGAAAAAGCGAGACAATTCTGCAGAAACAAGACTAAAAACGTGAAAACGAGTAAACAAAAAAGTCATTAATCCGTATGCCTTTGAAACTATAACAACATTAGACGGATCATTCATGACGGCACTAGGTTATGCAAGCTATACTGTTAGCTAAACCGTTAGCCCTGCCCTCTTTTCTGTATCCAGCTGTGCAGTGGAAAAGGTCCCAAATTTGTGTGCACGAGTGCACGTTGTAGTATGAAAATTCAGGTGTGCTCAATCTTTTTTACACTTTAAATGTTTCCAGTCTAGACTGGTTTAGGACCCAGTCATGTGGGAACACTGTATCGGTTTAAAATCTCTCTTTTAGTTTGTTTTCATGAACTAAACCAAATCCCCCCGCAGACATGATGATGATGTCATGATATCATCCCGTATGATTTACAAAAATCTGTTCAAAAATGTGACATGATACAATGAGATTGTCACAAAGACATTTAAACATATATGATGAAGTGCACATGCGACAACAGGCTGATAATTCATGAAATAAATTCAGGCTTTCATAGCTACCTAAATATTAAATTTTACTACAGAAAAAGAAGCATTTAGAAAAAACTGGAAAAAGGTTAAGAAATAGAAATCTGATCAATAAAATGTTTCACTGATAAAATACATAAAAAATTAATGGTTCCGAGTAAAGAAACTATAAATACATTTATTTTTATTTAAATATTCAAATACAGAACAATTAATTAGGCCATTTTTTCTGGACTATTTTTAAGATCTGCTGTAGATGGATATTTTCTGCATCTGTGACTCATTTTATCACGTCTTTTTTTTTTCTTTTTTAAATTGTTTGCTTGTTAACAAATTCCAACGGCTTTCTGATGAGTATTGGATGTTTGTTTTTTATAGATGCTGCTTTAGTTCAAATATAGATACAAACAGCTTTCTTATATTTATTGATGGTTTTGTTCACCTCCAGGTCGTGGCTGTTCAGTTGTTAATGTTAATGAATGTTTATATCTTGTGTTGCTAAAATACATTAAAATTTGGATTATACAAAACCAGTGGAAGGGATGAGCAGATGATGGTGAGAAAACAGAGCATTGACTATTGACTAACCTCTGATGCCTTATTGACTAAATATATCTTAATATTAAAATCAAAGATGCACAAAATAAATGTAAAGAAAAAAAAGTCTAAAACGGAAAAGCACAGACTGGTAGATTTGACCCCCGCGCCCTACTGTAGCAGCACTCGTCACCTCATGTGAAAATGGAAGACAGCCAGATTGGGGATGTTCCTGCGTCATTCAAATCGGTGGTGTGGACACATTTTGGCTTCCCAACAAAGATGCAAGACAACGATGAGAAGACTGTGGATCGGCAAACCACTATCTGTAAACTATGAGGGTTTACTGTGCCTTACACAGCGGCGAGTACTTCTAGCATGATGCACCATTTGCAACGGCATCATAAAGAGAAGCTGGTCCGCAGCTGATATGGAAGATTTTTTATTTTTATGTCTTTGTGCACATTTTAATGATAATTGCCCTACAAAACTGCTTTATATAACTCGCTCTGAGAAAACAACTTGTTGTGAGAAGTATAAATTGCTTTGGGAATCAACTTAGTTTGGAATACCATTCTTATCAGACCAAGAGCTGCTAAGGGGGGGCGCCTAGCTGCTGGGCCTTGCCCGCCTGGCAGGTATGCAGCCTGAACTTAATAAAACAGTGTGCATCTTGCAACCGGGTTAGAGTCTGCTGTGGGATCTGGCCAATCGCCCAGCCCGCTGATACTTTTTGCTTCACCCGGACTGTTGGGCTCTCCAGTCTTCGTGCTATATGGTAAGCAATTTCTATGTATCAGCTCTTGAAACAGATTGCTGTATCTGTTTGTGACTGATTGTGGGGAATAAAGAGCACGTTATTCTAGCAAAGTCACTGTCTTGTGTTGTCATTGTGTCCGCGCCGATCTCTCACGATCCTGCAATAAGGTAAAATCTGGATTAAAACATTTTTGGTGTCACTACGAACAGGATACAAGAGACTACGCGAGCATAATGTTGAAAAAAAAGGAAAAAGTGTCTGAACCTGCTACTCCAGAGAAGGTTGTCATCCCTGGCTGGGAGGAAACCTCATGTTGTTACCCTGTTGCCCTCGAGTTGAGGCAGGGTGGAGGGCGGTGTGAGTCATGGGAAACCATGGTTACGGAGGGGAGCCCGAAAAGGTGGTTTCCGCGCTCCGACAGGTTCCAGTGACTTCTGAAAAACCCGTCGAAGCGTTACAGCAACGACTATGGGTAGTTGCGACTGCTTGGAAAAAGCAGACGGAAAAATTGGAGAAATGTCAAAAGGAATTGTTGCAAAAGGAGGCTGATATTGCCAGATAAAAAGGAGACAGCGCTGTAGTTAAAGCGCAGCTCCAGCTGTTGCAGTCCCAGTATGAGGGAGTGTCTGACGTGGCTCAGCGAGCGGTGATGCATGTCTCTAAGGTGAATAGAGAACGCAAAAAGAAAAAGCCGCCGACTAAGATGCAGGTCCGCGCCTTTGTGGCTAAGGCAGCGACCAGCGGAGCCAAATGGGATCCTAATAAATGGGATGGAGATATCGGTAATGATGAGGATGATTCTCATGATTATATCTGGGATCCAGATGATCCTGATGGTTATGATGACTCTAATGTTGAGCAGGAGGAAATTGATCCTCCTTCGCGGCCGTTAAAGGCAGCGGTAAGACCCAAAGCAGCGGCGCCGATAACCCGCCGCCGGGAGGTCCAGCAGATATTGCCCCCCATGGCCCGCGTGAGGCGGGATGCAGGAGGGCTGCCAGTGCTGGATCAGGACGGTGAACCGGTCCTGGATGACAACCCAGCCCCCACGATGGAGAAAATAATTGAGGATTACACTGCTGAGGAGATACAGAGTCTAACTAGCAAATATAGACAGCGGCTTGGAGAGGCGCTGGACAGTTGGCAAGGGAGACTGGTTAACACGGGCGCAGCTCGAGTGGTGGTGGATGAGGGATTGTATTCCAGATTTGTCCCTTTACATGTAGGAAACAGGCCAAGCCCCGTCCGTAAGGACGTCCAGGTGGTCCACAGACGACATTCGACCACATGTCCCTCTTTCTATTTATTGGAAAACTAAAAATGTGCAAATGTTGAAGCTCTGGTGGACACTGGGGCGGAGGCCACATTGATTCATGGCAATCCACACAAATTTAAAGGACCTGTGATTGCCATAACTGGTTTGGGAGGAAATGTGGTGGAAGCAAAACAAAAGTCATTTTGAAAATTGGTTCTCTTCCCATGAAAGAATATACTGTGCTAATTACTCCTGTTAAAGAGTGGATTATTGGTGTGGATATTCTACAGGGAATGATTTTTGTGTCTTAAATCAGGGAAATTTCAGTTTGGAGATGAATCAGAAATTAAAGTCAGAAATGTTTTGGTTGGAAAAGTGAAAATGCCGCCCTTTCCCATTCCCATAGCTACAAAGGTGATGAATCAAAAACAATACAGGATTCCGGGCGGACATGAGGTAAATCCTGCCAAAATTCAGGGACCTGCTCAGACTGTGAAGTTTCTGGGAATTCAGTGGAATAAAGGAGAAAGAGAAATTCTCCCAAAAGCGAAGGATAAAATCGCAGCATTCATGACACCACACACCAAGCAGGATGTTCAAAATTTATTGGTCTGTTTGGGTATAGGGGATTATCACGCTTACCGGAAGTTGCTGGATTTTGACACTTCCTCTTCCGGGCCATGTTAACATCAGCCGTTCCTGCTCTGTTATACTGTTTAAATCGGATAAACTCCAAACATACTTAAGTTTTAATTCTAGACTGAAGTGATACTGGATCAAAAGCTGGATCAAAGCGATCTGATTTGCCGCGGTGAAGGGCCGAACTTTATAATAAAACACACGTTTGTTTGTCCCCGGTGGGGCACAACACCGGCACTTCACAGCATGCTAGCATTAGCCAGCTAGCGTTTACTGACGTGCTTAACATTGTGCGTCTTAAAACACACAAACATCTGAAAATCGGGTCTGTACCTCCCCGTTTCCAGTGGAACAACTGGGGACTGCCAAGAAAGGAGACGCTTTCAGATGATTGTGTGTTTTCAGCCGCACAAAGTTAGGCACGTTATCGAGCTGGCTAATGCTAACCTGCTAACACGACTGCGCAGTCTGCCGGCCACAAACAAACGTGTGTCGTTTTATAATAAAGTTCGGTCCTTCACCGCGGCGAATCAGTCGTTTTAATCCACTTCTTCCTTAGCATCACTTCAGTCTGGAATGAAAACTTGGCATTGGCGTTTATCCGATTTACAAAGTTTAACAGAGTAGTAGCTGGCCGACTACTGTTAGCAGGTTAGCATTAGCCAGCTTGATGACGTGCCTAACTTTGTGCGGCTGAAAACACACAAGCATCTGAAAGCGTCTCCTTTCTTGGCAGTCCCCAGTTGTTCCACTGGAAACGGGGAGGTACAGACCCGATTTTCAGATGTTTGTGTGTTTTAAGACGCACAATGTTAAGCACGTCAGTAAACGTTAGCTGGCTAATGCTAGCATGCTGTGAAGTGCCGGTGTTGTGCCCCACCGGGGCCAAACAAACGTGTGTTTTATTATAAAGTTCGGCCCTTCACCGCGGCAAATCGATCGCTTTGATCCAGATTTTGATCCAGTATCACTTCAGTCTAGAATGAAAACTTAAATATGTTTGGAGTTTATCCGATTTAAACAGTATAACAGAGCAGGAACGGCTGTCGTTAACATGGCCCGGAAGAGGAAGTGCCAAATGTTTCAACTTCCAGAAACCGGAACGCGGAAGCGTGATAATCCCCTATTGGAGACATCACGTACCCCACCTGGGACAGATCCTGCAACCACTGTACAAGGTAACCAGGAAGAAAGAGCAGTTCTTCTGGGGACCAGATCAGCAGACTGCTTTTGAGCTAGCTAAACAAGCTATCCAACGAGCAGTCTTCCTGTCTAAAAAGCAATCAGGACCGGTTGAGCTTCAGGTGTCTGCTAGACATGACTACGCAAACTGGAGCCTCTGGCAGAAACAGGGGAGAACCAGGAAACCATTGGGTTTCTGGTCCAGAAAACTCCCAGATGCAGGAGTGAGGTATACTCCTTTTGAGAAACAACTTCTGGCATGCTATTGGGCATTGCTAGAGACAGAAACACAAACAATAGGACATGAAGTCCTAATGAGACCAGAGATACCGATTTTGAGTTGGGTTATGAGTAATCCCACTACTCATCGGATCGGTACCGCACAGGAGGCCAGCATCATCAAGTGGAAATGGTTTGTGTCAGAAAGAGCAAGGCCAGGTAATAAAGGTGTGTTTGTATTGCATGAGCAAGTGGCAGATGTTCCAGAGACAGATGAAGTGATTGCTGAAGTGGTGCAGTTGTCTGACTCACCTGTAAAAAAAGGGATAAAGTGGGATGAACTGACAGCTGAACAGAAACAAAATGCTTGGTTTACAGATGGTTCAGCTATAAGGATAGGGGGAGCTAGGAAGTGGAAAGCCGGAGCCTATAATCCTTCTAAAGGTCAGATTTTGGAACAAACAGGAGCAGGGAAAAGTAGTCAGTGGGAAGAACTGAAAGCAGTTCATATGGTGTTGATGCAGGAAGGTGTGAATGAAACTCACATCTATACTGATTTGTGGTCTGTGTATGAAGGGTTGACTGTCTGGATGCCAACATGGCGGTCTCATTACTGGAAAATTCGTAACAAAGAGGTCTGGGGGCGTGACTTGTGGGAAGAAATCTGGGACAAGGTGCAGCACATGACAGTGACTTTAACACATGTAGAAGCACACGCCTAAAACAATGATTCATGATCCCCCTGCTTGCTGTGCAGCCTGAGCATGTCCTTTGCACCGATATGGCAGATACCGATACTGAAGACCATTTGTGATCTCAACAGAGATCAAAAGGGGGAATTGTGAGGATGTAAATACGCTGACATCCGAAGTTGACTTATAATAACCTCATAGTGCAACAATAACCCATTATTCCATTGCAGTTGGAGAAGATGACAGTTTTACTTTGCTGAGTGTCTGCATCATTATTTAGTGAAGGAGAGTTGGTGTTGGGGAGTCGCTTCCCCGTTATCTGTTTCTACGTGCCAGAGAAGGAAACAAAGTGGTCCGACTAATAAAGCTTTGCATGAGAGTTTATGTTTTGTTTCAGCTCCACAGAGCAGCTGCTTTATCAGAGCATAAAGAGCATCCCAGTTAGAAACAAGCCTTACAGTGTGTTCAGACCAAGCGCGATTTGGGCGTCAAAAACGCGCCCGACGCCCAAAGTTGGACGCCGTGTCATTAAAAGTGCGACGCCTGTTTCCCGGCGTCTTGACGCTCTGACGCGCGGCGAGAGATGTCCAGTCAAGCCGCGCTCGCCGCGCCGTGGGAGGAGCCTCTCCTTTCTCTTTTTTCTTTTACCGTCTCTCTGCGCCATGGCAGGTGCAGGAGAGAGAGCGGCTCGGGTAATGTGTTGTCATTGTGTCTGCGCCGATCTCTCACGATGCAATAAAGTAAAATCTGGATTAAAACAGCAGCCTAAAAAACTCCCGAAAGAGCAAACTACTCTACAGAAATCTTTCGCCGCACCACTTCTTTCTGCAAGTTAGCGAGCATAAGAGATAACCCAGAGTATAGGGTTTTTCATAGCTCAGAACATGAGACCATTTTCGATCGTGGAAGACGAGGGATTCCGTCGGTTAATCCACACGCAGGAGCCAAAGTGTCAAATTCCCTCCCGTACACCCTTCTGCAAATCAGTGATTCCTGCAATGTACGAAAGTGTGAGAAATAAACAAAAAGATGCACTAATGAAGAGTGAGACAGCAGCAATAACCACCGACGGCTGGACATCACGTGGAACCCAAAGCTACATTACTGTTACGGCCCACACGATTGACTCTGTATGGGACATGCAGAGCTACGTTCTGCAAACGCGAGTGATGTTTGAGACACACAGGCCAAAACGCAGCCGTACTGAAAGAGGCAGTTAATGATTAGAAGCTAGGACGAGCCGATCAGCCCACTGCTGCTGTCACAGACAATGCCAGGAATATGGAAGTTAATGTAAAAGAGGCTGGGCTGGGGCCGCACATTAAATGCCTTGTTCATACTTTGAATTTGGCAACGCAAGCTGGACTGGTGGTCCCAAGAGTGAGCTGTTTGGTGGGGACGAGTGAGAGGAGTTGCAGCATTTTTCTCCAGAAGCATTTTCCACTGCTGCTGCAATTTTTGTCTCAGAACAACAACTGCTTGGACTGCCACCTCATAAACTAGTGATGGACGTTTGCACCTGGTGGAAAACTCAGTAGAAATGCTTGACCGTTTCCTAGAACAGCAGGCAGCTGTGACAGCAACTCTCGTCTGCCCAGGCTGCGACGCAACATACGGGACAGTGACAATGATACGATGGATGGTAATGATATCGTAGCAGTAGATATCCTCAAGCGACTGTTCTCTCAAAACGGCCAGAAAGAATTGAGTGATGAGAAGAGTGCGGCAGTCTCACTGATCTTACCCCTGACTCCACATGATGAAACAAAGCACGTGCACCCAATGCAGAGGACTCAACTACAGTTGCTGCAATGAAGAAGGCAATCCTTCAAAAGCTTCAGGACAAGTACACTGGAGATGTTTCTGAGTATCTTCTGGAGAGTGCTGCCTCGACCCCAGATTTAAAGCTCTGCCACAAGCTGCTGAGGACTAAAGGCCATGAAGTTTTTGGAATGGGTTGAAGGAGAGCGCACTGCAGCCACAACAGAATCAGGTATTTTACAATTACATGCTAATAAATTTAGCTGTAATAATGAATCAATCATTTATTTTAATAATAATGATAATTTAGCAGACACATGTACCTCCTCCCCACAATATTTCAAGAATCAGCTAGTGCTAAGCCAGAAATTAAGAATTTGTTAATATTTTGTCCTAATGTCCTGTATTTTCTTCTACTGTTGCATGAAGAGACAACTCAGTGGTGTGGAAGAAGACAGCCCAGCAGGAGCAACCAGTCCCACCAGTGACAACCTCCCCACAAGGAGCACAAGATGCAGAGACACACACATGCAGGGCTGAGCTCAACCAGCCTCCTTCATCGCAAGACGGCCCTTGAGGCCCTCTTTGGGGACACCTACACTACCCCCTGACTCAGCCAGCAGTTTACAACAGGTCAGTGAACAAGAGATCATGATATACAGACTCCTCTCCCACTCACCAGCTGTCCACTCAAGCGGGGGAAAGAGAAGTCCCACTTTTACTCCGTGCTTGCACCACTGGCCAAAGCA
>JALJCO010009338.1:0-15187 GCA_023101725.1 Atherinomorus stipes | reverse complement strand
TTTACACCGTATATGATAGTGATATTTACACCGTATATAAAAGTGAAATTTACACCCTATATAATAGTGATATTTACACCGTATATAACAGTGATATTTACACCGTATATAATAGTGATATTTACACCGTATATAATAGTGATATTTACACCGTATATGATAGTGATATTTACACCGTATATGATAGTGATATTTACACCGTATATAATAGTGATATTTACACCGTATATAACAGTGATATTTACACCGTATATAATAGTGATATTTACACCGTATATGATAGTGATATTTACACCGTATATAATAGTGATATTTACACCGTATATAACAGTGATATTTACACCGTATATAACAGTGATATTTACACCGTATATGATAGTGATATTTACACCGTATATAATAGTGATATTTACACCGTATATGATAGTGATATTTACACCGTATATAACAGTGATATTTACACCGTATATAATAGTGATATTTACACCGTATATGATAGTGATATTTACACCGTATATAATAGTGATATTTACACCGTATACGCAGTCCGACTGTCATACGCAGTCCGACTGTCATACGCAGTCCGACTGTCCGACAGTCATACGCAGTCCGACAGTCATACGCAGTCCGACTGTCATACGCAGTCCGACAGTCATACGCAGTCCGACTGTCCGACAGTCATACGCAGTCCGACAGTCATACGCAGTCCGACTGTCCGACAGTCATACGCAGTCCGACAGTCATACGCAGTCCGACAGTCATACGCAGTCCGACTGTCCGACAGTCCTACGCAGTCCGACAGTCATACGCAGTCCGACTGTCCGACAGTCATACGCAGTCCGACTGTCCGACAGTCAAACGCAGTCCGACAGTCATACGCAGTCCGACTGTCATACGCAGTCCGACAGTCATACGCAGTCCGACTGTCCGACAGTCATACGCTGTCCGACTGTCCGACAGTCATACGCAGTCCGACTGTCCGACAGTCATACGCAGTCCGACTGTCCGACAGTCAAACGCAGTCCGACAGTCATACGCTGTCCGACTGTCATACGCAGTCCGACTGTCCGACAGTCATACGCTGTCCGACTGTCATACGCAGTCCGACAGTCATACGCAGTCCGACTGTCCGACAGTCATACGCAGTCCGACTGTCATACGCAGTCCGACAGTCATACGCAGTCCGACAGTCATACGCTGTCCGACTGTCATACGCAGTCCGACTGTCCGACAGTCATGCGCTGTCCGACTGTCATACGCAGTACGACAGTCATACGCAGTCCGACTGTCATACGCTGTCCGACAGTCATACGCAGTCCGACAGTCATACGCTGTCCGACTGTCATACGCAGTCCGACTGTCCGACAGTCATACGCTGTCCGACTGTCATACGCAGTACGACAGTCATACGCAGTCCGACAGTCATACGCAGTCCGACAGTCATACGCAGTCCGACTGTCATACGCAGTCCGACAGTCATACGCAGTCCGACAGTCATACGCTGTCCGACTGTCATACGCAGTCCGACTGTCATACGCAGTCCGACTGTCATACGCAGTCCGACTGTCCGACAGTCATACGCTGTCCGACTGTCCGAATCCTACTTTATGACGGTGACAGACTCCTCCGTGCCGCTTTCATCATGGTGCTCCACACATTCACGGACACAAAGAAAGAGCTGATGTTAGAAGCTTTACAGGCTGATCTTAAAAATCCCACAGACCCCCCCAATTAAAACTGATTGAGCCTGTTTTGGTCACTAAATGGCGCTCACATGTCACCTGCGGCTTTTTTCTGTCTTTCTTTTTTCTATTTATCAGTGATTGTTTACTACTTTTGTTTTTCTCATTTATTTCATTGATTAGGCCATTCCATTGATGTATGATTTTTGTTTTTTTACATGTCCGAAACACGTGCTCAAACACCAGAATATTTATTGTTTATTGTGATTCGTAAAATCTTTAATAAAGTCAAACAGACTAGTACGGTTTCTATGCAGAGAATGCATGTAGCCTGAAAACAGACAGTTAACAGTACAGTTAAGCCCACTATCTGCACGCAAATTACAAAAATACGTCTTAGCATCCTTTATCACAGCAGCACGCGTAACGCAAATTACAAAAATACGTCTTAGCATCCTTTATCACAGCAGCACGTGTAACGCAAATTACAAAAATACGTCTTAGCATCCTTTATCACAGCAGCACGTGTAACGCAAATTACAAAAATACGTCTTAGCATCCTTTATCACAGCAGCACGCGTAACGCAAATTACAAAAATAAGTCTTAGCATCCTTTATCACAGCAGCACGTGTAACGCAAATTACAAAAATACGTCTTAGCATCCTTTATCACAGCAGCACGCGTAACGCAAATTACAAAAATACGTCTTAGCATCCTTTATCACAGCAGCACGCGTAACGCAAATTACAAAAATACGTCTTAGCATCCTTTATCACAGCAGCACGCGTAACGAAAATTACAAAAATACGTCTTAGCATCCTTTATCACAGCAGCACGTGTAACGCAAATTACAAAAATACGTTTTAGCATCCTTTATCACAGCAGCACGCGTAACGCAAATTACAAAAATACGTCTTAGCATCCTTTATCACAGTAGCACGCGTAACGCAAATTACAAAAATACGTCTTAGCATCCTTTATCACAGCAGCACGTGTAACGCAAATTACAAAAATAAGTCTTAGCATCCTTTATCACAGCAGCACGTGTAACGCAAATTACAAAAATACGTCTTAGCATCCTTTATCACAGCAGCACGTGTAACGCAAATTACAAAAATACGTCTTAGCATCCTTTATCACAGCAGCACGTGTAACGCAAATTACAAAAATACGTCTTAGCATCCTTTATCACAGCAGCACGCGTAACGCAAATTACAAAAATACGTCTTAGCATCCTTTATCACAGCAGCACGCGTAACGCAAATTACAAAAATACGTCTTAGCATCCTTTATCACAGCAGCACGCGTAACGCAAATTACAAAAATACGTCTTAGCATCCTTTATCACAGCAGCACGCGTAAGTTTAGCGACGGAGGAAAATCTATGAATGATCCAGTGACTTCTTTATCTCACTTAGAAACAGGTGAGTTAACGGAGCTGGCCACCGGTGCAAAATGGCGGCCCCACGGATGGTGACCGGTCCAAGATGGCGGCCCCGAGGCCAGCGTCTAACAGCCAATCAGCGGATGTCTCTGACTTCCACTTTGATTTTTTCTTTCTTCTTTACGGACTCGTGACAGCATCACGTGACCGCCGCATCGTGACGCGCATCAGCTGACTGCAGAGGAAGATCAGTCGTCCATCGACCTTCGCTCTTCAGCTCCGGTTCTTCGGTTCCAGCTCCGGTTCTCCGGTCCTCAGGCTTCTTCCCCGGTCCTCCAGCTCCGCTCCCCGGCATGGCGAGCCAGTCTCAGGGCATCCAGCAGCTGCTGCAGGCCGAGAAGAGAGCCGCCGAAAAGGTGGCCGAAGCCCGCAAGCGTGAGTAGACGGAACCGGGAAATTCTGGTTCTCATTCAGGTTGCAAGAAGTCAGAAATACCTCCATGACTGCTCAGAACCAGAACCAGAACCAGAAGGTTCCGGCATTTCTTCCTGCGGGAGCTGCTTTAAACCGACCAGCAGCTTTGCTAGCAGAACTTTACCTGGATCACGTAGCGCTAGCTTAGCCACAGCTAGCTTAGCCACAGCTAGCTTAGGCACAGCTAGCTTAGGCACAGCTAGCTTAGCCACAGCTAGCATGCACATAGGTGTAAAGTGGAGAGACCAGCCTTGTTTTCTCATGTTTCTTGGTCATTTTAATGCCTGGTACTGCTAAAAGTACATCTGCCAGACAAATATAACGATAACAACAAAAATAGCTGGTATGGAGACATTTTCACGCCTTTTTTCATCAGTGATTTTGGTTATTAGCTCCTACAGCTTTTAGACATTCTACATGTTCTTTTCTGTTTCAGTCACATGATTCACACCACAGCTGATGACAGAGTCGGTCTCCTCATTTTTTCCATGCTGTGTATATACATACAGATATATAGTTAAAAAATAGGGGTGCAACAATACATGTATGGAACCGTGACCACCATGCATGGAATATCAAAGAATACAGAGGTTTCGACTTATTTCATCATCTCGTTTTCTGATGGAAATCTGCACTGAAGGATGTTAGGATAAAAAGCATGGACATTTTTGTATTACAAGAAATCGGAACTGCGACACAACGATCAAACCGAGACTCGCTGTGACTTTTTATATTGTTGCACCACTAATATTTAGATTTTTATATATATATATGTGTGTGTGTGTATGTATGTGTATATATATATATATATATATATATATATGTATGTGTATATATATATATATATATACACACACACACACATATATGTATGTGTGTGATATATATGTATATACACATACATATATGTGTGTGTATATATATATATATATATATATATATATATATATATACACACACACACATATATGTATGTGTGTATATATATGTACATATATACAAACACACACACAATCAGGTTGTGGAAAGTGACTCATTGATTAGAATCAGGGACACATGGAAGACCTCCAGGACCAGGACCGGGACCAGGACCCGGGTTCCCGCCACTCCTGTTAGTTTATCTTCAGATCCAGGATGAAGATCTTGGTGAACCAGGTCCAGACCAGTATTTATGGACCAGGTTCAGATCTGGTCCCTGAGTACTGCCAGCTGGTTTGCCCTCATTAACTGAAACTAGCTCAGCGCTGCTACGTAGCTCCATGCTAACATCAGGCTAAAGCTAACAGGATGTGATGTCGTGTGCAGGTAAGAACCGGCGTCTGAAGCAGGCCAAGGAGGAGGCGCAGGCCGAGATCGAGCAGTACCGTCTGCAGAGGGAGAAGGAGTTCAAGACCAAGGAGGCTGCCGTGAGTCTTCATCCTCATCTTCCTCATCCTCATCCTCCTCTTTCTGATCTTCCTCGTCCTCGTCATCTTTCTCATCCTCATCTTCCGCATCCTCCTCTTTCTGATCTTCCTCGTCCTCTTTCTCATCCTCATCTTCCTCATCTTCCTCTTTCTGATCTTCCTCATCCTCATTGTCATCTTCCTCATTACTCATCATCATCTTCCTCATCCGCATCCTCCTCTTTCTGATCTTCCTCATCTTTCTCATCCTCATCTTCCTCATCCTCATCCTCCTCTTTCTGATCTTCCTCATCTTTCTCATCCTCATCTTACTCATCCTCATCTTCCTCTTTCTGATCTTCCTCGTCCTCTTTCTCATCCTCATCTTCCTCATCCGCATCCTCCCCTTTCTGATCTTCCTCATCTTTCTCATCCTCATCCTCCTCTTTCTGATCTTCCTCATCTTTCCTATCCTCATCTTCCTCATCCTCATTGTCATCTTCCTCATCCGCATCCTCCTCTTTCTGATCTTCCTCATCCTCAGTCATCTTCCTCATCCTCATCCTCCTCTTTCTGATCTTCCTCATCCTCAGTCATCTTCCTCATCCTCCTCTTTCTGATCTTCCTAATCCTCATAGTCATCTTCCTCATCCTCATCCTCCTCTTTCTGATCTTCCTTATCTTCATAGTCATCTTCCTCATCCTCATCTTCCTCATCCTCATCCTCCTCTTTCTGATCTTCCTCATCTTCCTCATCCTCATCCTCCTCTTTCTGATCTTTCTCATCCTCATCCTCCTCATCTTCCTCTTTCTGATCTTTCTCATCCTCATCCTCCTCTCCCTCATCTTCCTCATCCTGATCTCTTTCATCTTCCTCATTCTGATCTCCTTCATCTTCCTCATTCTGATCTCCTTCATCTTCCTCATTCTGACCTTTCTCATCCTCCTCTTTCTTATACCATCTTCCTCTTCCTCATTCTAATCTTCCTCTCGTGTCTCATCCCCATCTTCCTCCTCCTCATCCTCATCTTCCTCCTCATATTGATCCTACTCTTCCTCATCCTTATTATTCTCATACTTCTCGTGCCCCTCCTCCCAGGCTCTTGGTTCCCATGGTAACAGCGCGGTGGAGGTGGACCGTGACACTGCAGAGCGGATGGGTCGAATTCAGGACAGTTACCGTGGTAACCGGGAGGCGGTGCTCGGCGAGCTTCTGCGCCGCGTCTGCGACATCCAGCCGGAGTTTCACGCCAACTACCGTGTGGCCGGCTGAGGGGTGGAACCAACACCAGGACCAGGGGGGCGGGGCCAACAGGAGACATGGACATTAGCATGGTTAGCAGTGTTAGCTTGGTTATCATAGTTAGCTTAGTTAGCACTGTTAGCTTGGTTAGCTTTGATAGCTCTGTTATCCTTGCTAGCTTAGCTAGCTTGGTTAGCACTGTTAGCTTGGTTAGCTGTGACAGCTTGATTATCCTTGCTAGCTTAGCTAGCTTGGTTAGCACTGTTAGCTTGGTTAGCTGTGACAGCTTGGTTATCCTTGCTAGCTTAGCTAGCACTGTTAGCTTGGTTAGCTTTGATAGCTCTGTTATCCTTGCTAGCTTAGTTAGCTTGGTTAGCACTGTTAGCTTGGTTAGCTGTGACAGCTTGGTTATCCTTGCTAGCTTAGCTAGCTTGGTTAGCACTGTTAGCTTGGTTAGCTGTGACAGCTAGGTTATCCTTGCTAGCTTAGCTAGCTTGGTTAGCACTGTTAGCTTGGTTAGCGGTGTGTATCTGGACGTGTCTCCTCGCACAGTCCTGCTCCGCTGGGACATGGCATCGGAGTTGTTGTTGTTTTGTTGTTTACAGAGTATTTATATTTCACGGTCAATCTTTAATTTCCTCCTGAATCCCTGTCTGCTGTCAGCCAATCAGAATGGATCGTCTGTGATTTGCAGCTCTCTGATCTGATTGGCTGGAGGAAGTGGAACGGCTTTAATGTAAACGTGAACAGTTCCACCTGTTCCTGTGACCATGTGACGTCTTGTTTGTGAACTTGTGACTTGTTGTTGTTGTTTGTGAAGATGAATAATAAAGTGAACATTGATTGGAGGTGTACTGCTGCTCTGTGATTGGCTGAAGCTCACATCATGCTTGTTTCCTCGGTAACCAGTCTGAGCCGGTGTGGAAGATGAGCAGATGATGATGATGATGGTCCTGCTGCAGCAGGAAATGAGAAACAATGCTGATGTTGTCATGGCGATCAGGTGTAAATATGTACTTCTTAGACCCGCCAGAACTTATGAAATGATTATTTACAGACTAAATAGTTTTGGGGTGAGATGAATACTGTTTTTGTGCACTGCTTCAGACGTTCTGTGGATGTTTTTAAAATGTTCTGTTTGAAGAAAAAGTTACAGCTGTCACCTTCAAAGCAACTCGGTGATAAAATATAAATAAAAATGTAAAATGTATTTATTCTGGGGGGGGGGGGGGGGGGGTTCTAGTTTTTAAGACATTTAATTTAATTCAAAGAAATTTTAAAATGAGGAGTTACAACAGATTTATGATGCACCATTACAAACTGGTATTTATTATATATACCATATATACCATGTTTACTAAATATACCAATATAAACTAATATGTGTGTACTATATATATATATATACACGTACACAATTATAAACTGGCATTTATGTGAGATTGTTTTATACTATAATAAACGAACATATACTCTCTCTCATATATATATATACACACATATGTACTTTATATACCATTATGAACTGGTATCTTCTATATTTACCATAAATAACTAATATTTATATAAGTACTATCATAACTTATTCTACCTTTTATTGTGCGTGTATCGTTTAAAGCGTTGTCACGTGCCCAAATTGCTATGACGCGACCCTTTGAAAACACCGCTTACGTGGCTCCATTAAAGTCCCGCCCCTTCTCTCGGACCATGCCATCTGATTGGTCCAAACTGCGGCCGCTTGGCTCCTCCTCCACGCCCACCGTACAGACGTAATGACGCAGCGGGCGGAAGCGGTGGCAGAGCGGCGAACGGAGGAGAGAAGTTGAGAAGTTTTTCTTTCTTTTCTTGGTTTGCGTGGCTCGGTTCTGGTTTGGTTCTCCGGAGTCAGAACAGAGGACAGCGCGCGGCAGAACCTCCCCGGTCACTTCCAGGTGAGCTTTCTGCATCTTTTTGTGTCTCGTGGACCGTGTGAGTGACCTCTGCTGCTAATGCTAGCCGACCGTCGGTCACCGTACCAGACCTCATAGGGGAGACTCGCTGTTTAACGGTTTCTTGTTTGTGCGGTACAAGAAGTCGCGCGAGGCGGGATGTTGCGCTGTTTTGGGGTCCGACTGGTTCTTCCAGTCAAATCGGTTCTAAGCGGTTAAACATCCAGATGTGTTGTGGCTGTTAAATGGCGACTTTCCCTGTCCCGGTCCGTTTACGTCTCTGCCGCCGCGTGCTTCTGGCAGCGGCTTGAATGTCGTATTTTTCTGACGGAGTTCTGATCGTAGTAGACATTTGCTCCCGCGGTCTGCTGGCGTCACTCAGGTGTCCTATAAAGCCCGACACCTGGCCGAGGCTCCCCGCGGGAGTCTGGTGACCTGAGCTGGCACGAGGACAGGTGTCTGCTCTTCACTTCCTCGTGCATGGCATGTGTGAGGATGAAGGAATGAAGATGATGAAGAAGAACCGGCAGAGAACAATAGGAGCAGTGAGGCACGAGCGGCTGACCCGGGTCGGCCCCGCGCCGCGGAACAAACCGGTCTTTATATAAACAAGCGCGCGCGAGAGAGAAGCGAGGTCACGTACGCAGGATGGAGGAGGCGCGAGACCAAACAACCCTGTCCACGTTCACATAGTCCGGACCTCCGGACCCGCGCAAAGTCCGGACCTCCGGACCCGCACAAAGTCCACATACAGGCTGCAGGAAGACCAGGACCTGGAGTCCGGACCTCTGGACCCGCACAAAGTCCACATACAGGCTGCAGGAAGACCAGGACCTGGAGTCCGGACCTCCGGACCCGCACAAAGTCCACATACAGGCTGCAGGAAGACCAGGACCTGGAGTCCGGACCCGCACAAAGTCCACATACAGGCTGCAGGAAGACCAGGACCTGGAGTCCGGACCCGCACAAAGTCCACATACAGGCTGCAGGAAGACCAGGACCTGGAGTCTGGACCCGCACAAAGTCCTACTAGATGCCGAAAGAACACCACCACACCCACACCCCCACTAAATCCAAATTCCAGGCTTCTGGAAAACCAAGACCTGAGTCCGGACCCGCACACATACGGGCTGCAGGAAGACCAGGACCTGGAGTCCGGACCCGCACAAAGTCCACATACGGGCTGCAGGAAGACCAGGACCTGGAGTCTGGACCCGCACAAAGTCCACATACGGGCTGCAGGAAGACCAGGACCTGGAGTCCGGACCCGCACAAAGTCCACATACGGGCTGCAGGAAGACCAGGACCTGGAGTCCGGACCCGCACAGAGTCCGCACAATCACGGCTGCAGGAAGACCAGGACCTGGAGTCCGGGCCACCGGCTGCACAGAAGTCCACATACAGGCTGCAGGAAGACCAGGACCTGGAGTCCGGACCCGCACAGAGTCCACATACAGGCTGCAGGAAGACCAGGACCTGGAGTCCGGACCCGCACAAAGTCCGGACCTCCGGACCCGCACAAAGTCCACATACAGGCGGCAGGAAGACCAGGACCTGGAGTCCGGACCCGCACAAAGTCCGGACCTCCGGACCCGCACAAAGTCCACATACAGGCGGCAGGAAGACCAGGACCTGGAGTCTGGACCCGCACAAAGTCCGGACCTCCGGACCCGCACAAAGTCCACATACAGGCTGCAGGAAGACCAGGACCTGGAGTCCGGACCTCCGGACCCGCACAAAGTCCACATACAGGCTGCAGGAAGACCAGGACCTGGAGTCCGGACCCGCACAAAGTCCACATACTGGCTGCAGGAAGACCAGGACCTGGAGTCTGGACCCGCACAAAGTCCACATACAGGCTGCAGGAAGACCAGGACCTGGAGTCTGGATCCAGGTCTGATCCTGGGGGCTGAACCTGTACTGTGGATCTGGGTCTGATCCTGGACCTGGTCTGAACCTGTACTGTGGATCTGGGTCTGATCCTGAACCTGGTCTGAACCGGTACTGTGGATCCGGGTCTGATCTTGAACCTGTACTGTGGATCTGGGTCTGATCCTGGACCTGGTCTGAACCGGTACTGTGGATCCGGGTCTGACCCCTGGACCTGGTCTGGAACCAGGTCTCGGGGGTGCCGGGGTCTCTCAGGTCTGGATTATTGTTCAGCTGGTGTCTGTGAGGAACCACGCAACCTGGACCGGTTCTGTTCCGGATCAGAAGCCGGAGGTCCTGGTGGATCTGGTTCTGATCCTGGACCTGATCTTTTGGAACTGTACTGTGGATCCGGGTCTGATCCTGGACCTGGTCTGAACCTGTACTGTGGATCTGGGTCTGATCCTGAACCTGGTCTGAACCGGTACTGTGGATCCGGGTCTGACCCCTGGACCTGGTCTGGAACCAGGTCTCGGGGGTGCCGGGGTCTCTCAGGTCTGGATTATTGTTCAGCTGGTGTCTGTGAGGAACCACGCAACCTGGACCGGTTCTGTTCCGGATCAGAAGCCGGAGGTCCTGGTGGATCTGGTTCTGTGCAGACGGACCGTCTGGTCTGCAGGACTCGGCCTGGTCCCTATAACCTGCAGAACCGGACCCGGAGGTCCTGGTGAACTCGGCTTCTGCCGCATCGGCCCGCGCTCTGCTTCTGCGGCATCGGCCCGCGCTCGGCTTCTGCCGCATCGGCCCGCGCTCGGCTTCTGCGGCATCGGCCCGCGCCGGCTTCTGCCGCATCGGCCCGCGCCCGGCTTCTGCCGCATCGGCCGCGCTCGGCGCCTGCACGCATCGGCCCGCGCTCGGCTTCTGCGGCACCGGCCCGCGCTCGCGCTTCTGCCGCATCGGCCCGCGCTTCGCCTTCTGCCGCATCCGGCCCGCGCTCGGCTTCTGCCGCATCGGCCCGCCCTTCGGCTTCTGCCGCATCGGCCCGCGCTCGGCTTCTGCCGCATCGGCCCGCGCTCGGCTTCTGCCGCATCGGCCCGCGCTCGGCTTCTGCCGCACCGGCCCGCGCCCGGCTTCTGCCGCATCGGCCCGCGCTCGTTCTGCCGCATCGGCCCGCGCTCTGCTTCTGCCGCACCGGCCCGCGCTCTGCTTCTGCGGCCGGCCCGCGCTCTGCTTCTGCGGCACCGGCCCGCGCTCTGCTTCTGCGGCACCGGCCCGTGCTCGGCTTCTGCGGCACCGGCCCGCGCTCTGCCTTCTGCCGCACCGGCCCGCGCCTCGGCTTCTGCCCCACGCCGCCCCGCGCTCTGCTTCTGCGGCACCGGCCCGCGCTCTGCTTCTGCGGCGCCGGCCCGCGCTCGGCTTCTGCCGCGCCGCCCGCGCTCTGCTTCTGCGCGCCGGCCCGCGGCCGGCTTCTGCACGCTCGGCCCTGCGCTTTCGGCTTCTACCCCGCGCCGGCCCGCGCCCTTTCGGCTTCTGCCCGCGCCGGCCCCGCTCGCTTCTGCCGCACTCGGCCCGCCTCGGCTTCTGCGGCACCGGCCCGCGCTCAGCTCCTGCGGCACCGGCCCGCTCGGCTTCTGCGGCATCGGCCCGCGCTCTGCTTCTGGGGCTTCGGCCCGCGCTCGCCTTCTGCCCGCACCGGCCCGCTCGGCCTCTGCGGCATCGGCCCGCGCTCGGCTTCTGCGGCATCGGCCCGCGCTCGGCTTCTGCGACGCCGGCCCGCGCTCGGCTTCTGCGGCATCGGCCCGCGCTCTGGCTTCTGCCGTATCGGCCCCGCGCCTCTCGGCTTCTGCGGCACGGCCTCCGCGCTCGGCTTCTGCGGCATCGGCCAGCGCTCGGCCTTCTGCGGCATCGCCGCCCGGACGCTCTGCTTCTGCCGCATCGGCCCGCGCTCGGCTTCTGCGGCATCGGCCCGCGCTCGGCTTCTGCCGGCATCGGCCCGCGCTACGGCTTTAACTGCCGCGCCGGCCCCAGCCGCTCGGCTTCTGCCCGCATCGGCCCGCCCTCTCTCTCGCCTATCGGCCCGCGCTCTGCTTCTGCGGCGTCGGCCCGCGCTCGGCTTCTGCCGCATCGGCCCGCGCTCGGCCTCTGCCGCATCGGCCCGCGCGCTCTGCTTCTGCCGGCATCGGCCCGCGCTCGGCTTCTGCGGCATCGGCCCGCGCTCGGCTTCTGCGGCATCGGCCCGCGCTCGGCTTCTGCGGCATCGGCCCGCGCTCGGCTTCTGCCGCATCGGCCCGCGCTCGGCTTCTGCCGCATCGGCCCGCGCTCGGCTTCTGCCGCATCGGCCCGCGCTCGGCCTCTGCGGCATCGGCCCGCCGCTCGGCCTCTGCGGCATCGGCCCGCGCTCTGCTTCTGCCGCATCGGCCCGCGCTCGGCTTCTGCCGCATCGGCCAGCGCTCGGCTTCTGCCGGCATCGGCCCGCGCTCGGGCTTCTGCGGCATCGGCCCGCTCGGCTTCTGCCGCATCGACGCGCTCTGCTTCTGCCGCGATCGGCCCGCGCTCGGCTTCTGCCGGCATCGGCCAGCGCTCGGCTTCTGCCGGCATCGGCCCGCGCTCGGCTTCTGCCGCATCGGCCCGCGCTCGGCGCCTGCCGGTATCGGCCCGCGCTCGGCTTCTGCGGCATCGGCCCGCGCTCGGCGCGTGCCGGTATCGGCATGTAGCCGTGCACACGTTTCACGTCGCGGTAATTGTGACCAGAATGATCACGATCAACGATATTATGGCAGTTTTGGTGAAATCTGCTCCAAATGTTCCAAACGTTCTGACACGAAACCTTTTCACCCCGTTTCATGTAAAACGACCGTAACGAGCAGACGGACTTCCTGGTGTGACACGTACACATCAAACGTGTTTACTCAAGATGATCTATGACATCAGAGGGTTCCTGGTTCTAAGCAGTACGGAAGGTCAGAACCCAGAACACTCCATAGTCAGAGATCCAGATTCCAGTCCTGATCCAGACCTGATCCAGTCCTGATCCAGACCTGATCCAGTCCTGATCCAGGCCTGATCCAAACCTGATCCAGTCCTGATCCAGTCCTGATCCAGTCCTGATCCAGTCCTGATCCAGACCTGATCCAGTCCTGATCCAGACCTGATCCAGACCTGATCCAGTCCTGATCCAGACCTGATCCAGTCCTGATCCAGTCCTGATCCAGACCCGATCCAGTCCCGATCCAGACCCGATCCGGTCCTGATCCGGTCCTGATCCAGACCTGATCCAGTCTGATCCAGTCCTGATCCAGTCCTGATCCAGTCCTGATCCAGTCCTGATCCAGACCTGATCCAGTCCTGATCCAGTCCTGATCCAGTCCTGATCCAGACCTGATCCAGTCCTGATCCAGACCTGATCCAGACCTGATCCAGTCCTGATCCAGTCCTGATCCAGTCCTGATCCAGACCTGATCCAGTCCTGATCCAGACCCGATCCAGTCCCGATCCAGTCCCGATCCAGTCCTGATCCAGACCTGATCCAGTCCTGATCCAGACCTGATCCAGTCCTGATCCAGACCTGATCCAGTCCTGATCCAGTCCTGATCCAGTCCTGATCCAGACCTGATCCAGTCCTGATCCAGTCCTGATCCAGTCCTGATCCAGACCTGATCCAGTCCTGATCCAGTCCTGATCCAGTCCTGATCCAGTCCTGATCCAGTCCTGATCCAGACCTGATCCAGTCCTGATCCAGTCCTGATCCAGTCCTGATCCAGACCTGATCCAGTCCTGATCCGGACCTGATCCGGTCCTGATCCGGTCCTGATCCGGTCCTGATCCGGTCCTGATCCAGTCCTGATCCAGTCCTGATCCAGTCCTGATCCAGACCTGATCCAGACCTGATCCAGTCCTGATGGTGATGGTGTGTGAAAGATGGTGTGTGAGAGAAACGCTGTGTCCTTTCTGATGACGTCATGTTCCAGCTGTGCTGTGAAAGTACGGAGGCCGTCAGAGGCCAAACTTCTCCCCGACAGAAAGCTGTTTTCATGAGTGGATCAGTGGTCTCCGGTAGGGATGCACCGATCCGATCTTCAGATCGGGATCGGTGCATCCCTAGTCTCCGCTGCAGCGATGGCTGGATGTGCCTACAGTGTTCCTGATCCAAGCGGTCTAACTGCTGCTACAGCAGCTTTACACTTCAGTTCTCACTTCACACGTTGTTTTGTCCACTCAGGGACACCGTCATAAAAATGGTGGAACAAATATGGCAGCCTCCATATGTGCACCTGCAGCAGCAGATATAAATGACTCGTTCTAAGAAAATAAACGTATAACAGCTGTTCTAGTGCAGCGATTACACATCAATAGAAACAGTTTTAAATGATTTATCACATTTTCCTGCCATTGACCTTTGATTTTTCACATACTGCACCTTTAAAAAAGATCCAGAATCCATCCAGACTGGACCCGGATCCACGGTACAGGTTCAGAGACTAGACCTGTGCACCGTGAGGGACTGATGCTGCATTAACCTGGATATGAGCAGCATCACTGATAATCCCTGGCCGATATCGGCCTACAAATTGAGCATCGGATATCCGCCACCCCATTGATATTTGACCGATCAGCCGCTGTTTCTAAAGTCTAAAACCAAAAACGTCTTTTAAGACTTAAACTTTTAAAGATGTGGGGTGGGAAAAGATATCGATACACAAATAACGTAGGGCTGGGCGATATATCGATATGAAAAACATATCGATATATTTTCAAATGAGATATGGAATTGGACCATATCGCCCATATCGAGATATGGAGTTCAATGTGTGTTTGTTTTGTCCTTGTATATAAATGCTGACCTTACTAGGGTTTGTTACATTCAATTCTGTGTAATGTTCCTTACTTGCATCTGCGAGTATTATTACATAAAGTATTATACAGTATTTCTGTTTACATTTTATCATTCTTTGAACAGCTGAGCATTATTTCATCCGGTCTGTTTAAATTAAACTACTTGTAGTAGTCATGTCTGGCTCTGACTGTAACAAAATATTTGCTCTCACCTTGCGATAAAAATATCGAGATATATATCGTATATCGATATTCAGCCTAAATATATTGAGATATAACTTTTGGTCCATATCGCTCAGCCCTAAAATATCGCAATATTTTCATGTGCTGATATCATATCAACATTTACAGACGCGGTATTGACAGGGCTGCACAGTGCGAGCGTTTT
>JALJCO010009336.1:0-13807 GCA_023101725.1 Atherinomorus stipes | reverse complement strand
TTTCATTTCGAGATCATGTGTACAAAATGCTTGGTGTCACACATTTAAACCTACGGTCTTTACACCGTTTAAAAAATCTGTTCCTGTTTATCTGATTAATTTCATTATATTTCAGCAACCATCATTATGTATTTGTTGAGGTTTTCTGTGTGTTTAAGCGACAGTTGCTGATGAATCTCCATTTAGAGGAGACAGACTCGTTCCAGTGGATGACCTGGGTTATGAATGTCCGCCGAACGGCGACTGCGTCCGTGTGTTTACTCCCCACTAACAACCGGCTCCATTGCGCCTCAACAAAACCCAGCAGCAGGACATTTTCCCTTTGACTCTGTCCCCACAGATGTCTCTGCTAACAGCAACACCGTCTCACGGCTCACACAAAGCACTTTTACATATTTTTGGAGACCAAATGTGGAGAAGAGTCGAGTGAACGTGAAAGTGACTGAGGAGCCGATATCAACCGCCCTGGAAGCCAAACGTGAGCTCAGTCTGGAGGGACGATGGTTTCCTCCCTTTTCTAGTTACTCTGCGGTCAGAAATCCTCGCTTTTTTCAGGATTTTATGCTGAAACGGCAGCGGAGAAAACAGTGTCCCGCTCTGATGCGGCGGCAGTCTTGCGAGCTGCGGGCGGACTGAGTCATCTCTCCCTGGTTCGTGAGTTGGCGACACCGCTCTCTCCGTAGGAAAACGATGGGACGCAAAGCGTTTTTTTTTTGTCCACCACGGATCATGTGTACGGGCGTTTATGAGTCCCGCCTCCAGCTTTGAGCTCTTGATGTTGAGAGGAACAACGAGAAACAAACACTGAAACCTGCAGAAACTCAGCAGCGTTGCCGGCTAAAGCTAAGCTAACGTTTCGGTTTTGAGTCCCGCTGTTGCCGAGTCAGTCCGGAGGGGAAGAGGACGCTCTTGGAGGCGATCAAGAAGGTGCTGGCCGGGAGAGTTCAGCCTCAGCTGTAGAGGTGAGGTTCAGAAAGATGATGTCTAGCTGCTAATCGGCTGTTGTCTCGCCGTTAATCTGTTATTGTTTTGCATTGGTCAGCTGTGGAATTCACAGGACTTCACCTACTCTGACATCAGAAGTCACATGATTCCAAAACTGTGCGGTGGTTTTGAGAAGGAGAGTTTTATCCCCTCCCCGTCCCTTTAAGTAATACTTCCTGGTTCTTTTCAACTTAAGAGACCTAATAGTTACTGCCTCATCTCAGGATGATTGTCTGCCGCTATAAAGAACATGAAACATGCACTTTCAGTTCAAGTAGTGCACCTGTATTGCAAAACTAAAGCGACACCAATCAAACAAGTCTGAAACATGAGAGACCAAATTCCACATTTATTCAAACGATGCAAACAGCAAAACTTGGCTTCTTAAAAAAAACCAAAGTAGTGCAACTGCAAACACAGCCTGATAAATTGTCATCTCACGATAAAAACGATAAATTCAAATTGTTATTGTGGGGAATTTCTTTGATGATATATCGCACACGATAAAATATAGCCCATCCCTAGTTACAATGTTTCAATTTTTAACTAATACGGTCTGTTTCACATCTGCTTTTTAATCACTCCACGCCCAACAGTCGCTCTACAGACTGGAGTGTTGTGTATCAAGGTTATTATAGTTAACTAAAACTAACAAAAAATGAAAACTAAAATTGAAAAAATATTTTCGTTAGCTAAAATAAAAATGACAGTTTTTCAAAAAACAACTAGCTGAAACTGTTTTGTGTCTTTAAAAAACTAACTAAAACTAACTGAATTTATCTAAAAAACATCCCTTAGTTTTAGTTTTTGGAAATCCCATTTACTTATTGACTGCCAGACCTTTTCGGAGCAGAGCTCCATATTGCCAGGATTTTTAAGCATTTTCACTAATTTTTGGGAGATCCACAGAATATTGTGTACTATGCCAATACAAACACTGAAGGTACCAAAGGAAAGCTTAGACTCTCTTCTTTTATCAGAAAAAAAACATTTGTTTCTAGCTTTTTTCCATTCTTTAGTAATCTGCAGTAGAACGTGGCTTTGTTGCAGCAAAAATGCCTGTTTCTGACCAAAAAGCAGAGAAAACGAGCTTTGAAAGCGATCGTCCGTTTCAAGTGGAAAAGTGTCTTTGATGCCAATATTTTTTTTACTTTAGTAACACCTTCATCATCTGAACAGCTGTTTACTTCTATGAAACAACAAATACAACACTGAGAAAAGAGTTTTGGAGGCAAAATAATTATTTACTAGCTAAATAAGCCACAAGAAGTTTGTTTCACAACATAATATTTGGCAGAAACATAGAGCAGAAACGTCTCTCTACTCCTCCCTCCCTCTCTCCCTCCTTCTCCTTCTCCTTCTACTGCAGATTAGGTGCACGCAGCCAGTGAGTTAAATAGTATATATATATACAGTACATAAGCCTTTACGGTTGTGACTTTCTGGGAGCGACTTTCCGGTGATTTTGAACGACACACCAGACCAATACCTATAATTTATGAAAAAAAATCTCCTAAAACTAAGACTAAAACTAACTAATCCCCCCCCCCAAAAACAACAACAAAAACTACAGTAGCAAACCTGCTTAAAAAACTATTTAAAACTAACTGAATTGAAAAACAAAAAGTCAAAACTAAATAAAATTGAAACTAATGAAAAAATCCCAAACTATTATAACCTTGTTGTGTATCCATGGCAACCAGACATAAGTAGACGCATCCCAGCTGTAAAGTGTGGCTGCGTTGCAAACAAAACACACATGAACGATGGAGTGTGTTGAAGACGAGACACGGTTGCGTGTGGAGAACAACGTTGTCATGCACTGGAGCTGGCAGATTCCAGACAAACCGGAGCAAGACGCAGACTGATTCTGTTGAACCACGAAGTCCGACCATACGATATTATGGGCAAACAGCCAAGAACCGGTGAGTTGTAAACATGAGCATTAATGCTTAGTCTGCTAAGCCCGTGTTGGTCATTTTCCAGTGCACGGACGTAATTTTAGGGGAGGGGACACAGGCGACATGTCCCCCTGCACTTTTTCAAAGTCCGTTTTAGTCCCCTGCACTTTTTTACTGTCCTAAACTATTTTTTCCAAGCCGTCTTTAAACGCGCCGTGAGTGCACGCATGCTAGCGCCACCTGCAGGTGTGGATCCAAGCCGGAGAGCAGAGCAGAACGGTGTGTCAGAGCCAGCAAAAAACTTCCCACAGGTTTTTTTCCCCAAACAAACCGTGTAAGTAGAAGCTGTTGCATGCAGATAATATCAGCTAAATAATGACTAGTTAACACGGACCAATACATCATGTTAAGCTAGTTAACAAGAATCCTGTTGTCGTTACCTACATCCCTTGCTATTTAGTTCATGCTAGTTGGGTATGTGTGTGTGTGTGTGTATATATATATATATATATATATATATATATATATATATATATAGTGTGTGACTAAACATTCGGCCGATACTATTCATTTATATATTTATTTGGATGGCTGCACCCAACTCCCCCCCAAAATCATCATCCAAAACATCTGGTAATGTGTTGCAGTCCCATCAACTTCAAATGAAGAGAGAGAGATGGGGCGGCCCACAGAGAAAGCCCCCTGATTGCCCCCTGTGACTCTCCAGTTGACACAGTGGGTCACTTCTGCTTCCTGGGGACCATCAGTCCACATGACCTCGAGTGGAAGCTGGACATCAGCTCCCTCACCATGACAACAGCAGAGGATGTACTTCCTCTGGCTGATAACATTCCAGCTGCTGTTGTTGCACAATTATACTTGCCAGGGCGACATTGCACACTTAAAAAATATTGGTAAAAAACAACCCAATTTGGGTAGTTTTCCTAACCCAGCACTGGTTAAATACTGGACAGAACACAAACTGGATTAATGTAACCCAACAATTTGAGTTGGTTCTCGTAGAATTGGGTTGTTTATGTAACCCAGTGAAGGGTTCACATTGACTACACAAGTTGAGTTGTTAATATATAATTATCTTTTTATATATTATATAAATTATTATATAATTTTTATGTATTATATTATAACTACTATATTATAATGATTATAACTATTATAACTTATTATTACAATTATAAATATTATTGTCCTGATGAAATGTATTCTCACAACAATGATGTTACAGTAAATATTTGTTCAAATCCAAACTTTACAGAACACACAAAAATATAAAAAAGATGCAAAAGGCTTAGGAGCACAGCATCCTATCGGTAGGCAGCAGCACAAACGGGACGACCTGGAGGACTCTCCCGCCCCAAATACTCCACTATGTTAGCTCTGACCTATGATGAGAAAAAGGTCAAAAGTTAAGTATTTGTTCTGGTGCAGAGCAGTTGTCATCAGCTCTCTACTGAAGCTCCTTCAGTCGCTCCATTTTCTAGCTCGCTGGTTTTAGACCAACTAGCTAGTTGGTCTCAGGTGGGAGCTTTGGCCACATTTTAGCTGGTGTTTCAGCTGGTTTTTCAGGGGGGGCATGATTTGTGAAAGGTGATAAACCCATTCATTTTCAGAAGCGAATCGGATTTCGTGGAAGCAACCATCCTCTGCTTCATGTATAGAACGGAAATAAATCTGACTTAAGACCTGCTAGGTGCTGTGGGCTAGCTAAAAAAAACGCCAGCTCACCTGTGCTAGCTAGCAACTAAGCTCTCTAACGTACCAATTGACTTCCACAAACTGGTACTTAACAGTACCTCATGAACCCATATCTTTTTCAACTTCTGTATAGCATTATATAATATAAAATCAACTATATAGTTGAAAAAAAGTTGAGTATATCACTAACTTTGCTTCGTGCTGAACTGAGTCTCATCAGATGATGTCAAGGTCGAGTTTGTAGTTGGTGCTTGGTTGCGCTTGCTATGACCGACAACCCAAGGTAATGGATAGTCCAAAATAAAACCAACGCAACATTATAAAATTACAACCCGACAGCTACTAACTCCATTCCCAACAGAAACAACCTATCGAGGTTGGATTCTCAGAATACCCACTTCAATAAAAATAACTAACAGGCTCAACCTTGCGGCTGGGTTGAAAAAACAGCCCAGCATTTCTTTGTGAGTGTGAATAATTTGTTCTAAATGTTTTGCCTAGTAAAATTTAACCTTAAAAGAACAAAAAGGAGGAGAGAGTAGGGGGGCAGAGGACAAGATAAGGCAGTTCATCAACAGACCGGCTTTTGCTGGCTGGTGAGATGTCAGAGTAGAGAGGATGAAGATGATGCTGAATTAGGCGTGGTTATGGGGCTCCCTGAGACACCATTGCAAAAAATGTATTTGTTCTGCTTCTTGAAGTAAATGCATTTTGCTAGCATGGTTAGCACTCAGCTGCATTTGCTTTTTGTAATTAGTCGCTACCTTTTATTTCCCAATTTCCATTGAACCAGGTATTGTAAACTGGATTTCTTCAGTTTCCACCTTCTTTTTCTCAGCTGTATAAATTCTCAAAACCACAGTCCTCTCTCACCAAGAGAAAAGTTGTTCTAATAACATTACAAACGTTCTGTTTTTTTTTTTATTTGATTTTGTGGAATAGCTGACATCGTGTCCTGATGCAATCCCTATAATAACAATGCAAGAGAAAAGACAAAAAACAAGACAGTGTTTCACACTTGATGTGGCTGTGATGATAACGCCTCGCCGGAGAGTGAGTGTGTGTGTGTGTATGTGTGTGCGGGGGGGATCACATCCTTACTCACAACATTATCTGTCGTCTTGATAAAAATAAATATCTCATTCCTTTGTTTGTCTTAGTGTGCTGCAGCACCTTTCTTCACATGCCTTGCACGCAGACATAACCGGTCCGCCCTCACCGGCTCATTGGAGACCAGAAGTTTTTGGCGGGCTGTGCATAAACCCGCAGGGGCCAGAGCAGGCCGTCCCGGCTGCGCACGCGGCCCAAGTGTGCAGCGATGCACGGGTGTGTGCTTCGTTTAGGGTGGGGCTATCATGACTAGGACGTGTAGTAATAGGAACTGCGTTCTTAGAACCTCACTGTCCGAATGCACCTACTGTAGTAATTACCACCCCTGAGTGCAACATCATGGTGATAAGCCCCCACCCTAAACGCAAGCACACACCCGTGCATACTGCACACTTGGACGCTCACGTGCACAGCCACACGTCCTTATCAACCTGCTCCTAACTACGGGTTTATGCACAGCCCGTTAAAACTTCTGGTCTCCAATAAGCCAGTAAGAACGTTTCCGGTTATGTCTGCGTGCAACGCTGTCGAGGTAGATTGCAGCACTAAGATAAACAAAGGAATGAGATATTGTTTTTTATCGAGACGACAGATAATGTTGTAGTAAAGTATGTGATCCCCCCCACACACACACACACACACACACTCACTCTCTGACCAGTGGTTATCATCACAGCCACATCATGTGGGAAACACTGTCTTGTTTTTGTCTTTTCTCTTACATTGTTATTATAGAAGTATTGCATCAGGACTCGGTGTCAGCTATTCCACAAAATCAAATGGGGGCAAAAAAAGGGCATTTGTAATGTTATTAGAACAACTTTTCTCTTGGTGAGAGAGGACTGTGTTTGAGAACATACAGCTAGAACGTAGAAGGTGGAAACTGAAGAAACAGTTTGTACCTGGTTCAATGGAAATTGAAATAAATAGTAGCGGCTAATTACAAAAGCAAATACAGCTAGTGCTAACCATGCTAGCAAAATGCATTTACTTCAAGAAACAGAACAAATACATTTCTGTGTTGTCTCAGGAGCCCCATAACCACGCCTAATTCAGCATCATCTTCATCCTCTCTACTCTGACATCTCACCAGCCAGTAAAAAGCCAGTCTGTTGATGATCTGCCTTATCTTGTCCTCTGCCCCTTCCTCTCCTCCTTTTTGTTCTTTTAAGGTTAAATTTTACTAGGCAAAACATTTAGAACAAATTATTCACACTCACAAAGAAATGCTGGGCTGTTTTTTCAACCCAGCCGCTAGGTTGAGCCTGTTCGTTATTTTTATTGAATTGGGTATTCTGAGAATCCAACTCGATAGGTTGTTTCTGTTGGGAATGGAGTTAGTAGCTGTCGGGTTGTAATTTCTATAATGTTGTGTTGGTTTATTTTGGACTATCCAACACCTTGGGTTGTCGTTCAAGCATGCGCAACCAAGCACCAACTACAAACTCGACCTTGACATCATCTGATGAGACTCAGTTCAGCACGAAGCAAAGTTAGTGATATACTCAGCTTTTTTTTCAACTATATAGTTGATTTTATATTATGTAATGCTATACAGAAGTTGTTAAGATATGGGTTCATGAGGCACTGTTAAGTATTAGCTTTAGGAATCAATTGGCACGTCCGAAAGCCAGTTGCTAGCAAGCACAGGTGAGCAGGCGTTTTTTTTAGCTAGCCCACTGCATCTTAGCAGGCTTCAAGTCAGATTTATTTCCGTTCTATACATGAAGCAGAGGATGGTTGCTTCCACGAAATCCATTTGCTTCTGAAAATGAATGGAATTATCTGCTTAAATCATGCCCCACTGAAAAACCAGCTGAAGCACCAGCTAAAATGTGGCCAAAGCACACCTGAGACCAGCTAGCTAGTTGGTCTAAAACCAGCGAGCTAGAAAGAGCGACTGAAGGAGCTTCAGTAGAGAGCTGATGACAACTGCTCTGCACCAGAACAAATACTTAACTTTTGACCTTTTTCTCATCATAGGTCAGAGCTAACATAGTGGAGTATTTGGGGCGGGGAGAGTCCTCCAGGTTGTCCCGTTTGTGCTGCTGCTTACCGATAGGATGCTGTGCTCCTAAGCCTTTTGCATGTTTTTATGTTTTTGTGTGTTCTGTAAAGTTTGGATTTGAACAAATATTTACTGTAACATCATTGTTGTGAGAATACATTTCATCAGGACAATAATATTTATAATTGTAATAATAAGTTATAATAGTTATAATCATTATAATATAGTAGTTATAATATAATACATAAAAATTATATAATAATTTATATAATATATAAAAAGATAATTATATATTAACAACTCAACTTGTGCAGTCAATGTGAACCCTTCACTGGGTTACATAAACAACCCAATTTACGAGAACCAACTCAAATTGTTGGGTTACATTAATCCAGTTTGTGTTCTGTCCAGTATTTAACCAGTGCTGGGTTAGGAAACTACCCAAATTGGGTTGTTTTTTACCCAATATTTTTTAAGTGTGCAATGTCGCCCTGGCAAGTATAATTGTGCAACAACAGCAGCTGGAATGTTATCAGCCAGAGGAAGTACATCCTCTGCTGTTGTCATGGTGAGGGAGCTGATGTCCAGCTTCCACTCGAGGTCATGTGGACTGATGGTCCCCAGGAAGCAGAAGTGACCCACTGTGTCAACTGGAGAGTCACAGGGGGCAATCAGGGGGCTTTCTCTGTGGGCTGCCCCCATCTCTCTTCATTTGAAGTTGATGGGACTGCAACACATTACCAGATGTTTTGGATGATGATTTTTGGGGGGGAGTTGGAGTGCAGCCATCCAAATAAATATATAAATGAATAGTATCGGCCGAATGTTTAGTCACACTATATATATATATATATATATATATATATATATATATATATATATACACACACACACACACATACATACCCAACTAGTATGAACTAAATAGCAAGGGATGTAGGTAACGACAACAGTATTCTTGTTAACTAGCTTAACATGATGTATTGGTCCGTGTTAACTAGTCATTATTTAGCTGATATTATCTGCATGCAACAGCTTCTACTTACACGGTTTGTTTGGGGGGAAAAACCTGTGGGAAGTTTTTTGCTGGCTCTGACACACCGTTCTGCTCTGCTCTCCGGCTTGGATCCACACCTGCAGGTGGCGCTAGCATGCGTGCACTCACGGCGCGTTTAAAGACGGCTTGGAAAAAATAGTTTAGGACAGTAAAAAAGTGCAGGGGACTAAAACGGACTTTTGAAAAAGTGCAGGGGACATGTCGCCTGTGTCCCCTCCCTAAAATTACGTCCGTGCACTGGAAAAATGACCAACACGGGCTTAGCAGACTAAGCATTAATGCTCATGTTTACAACTCACCAGTTCCTGGCTGTTTGCCCATAATATCGTATGGTCGGACTTCGTGGTTCAACAGAATCAGTCTGCGTCTTGCTCCGGTTTGTCTGGAAATCCGCCAGCTCCAGTGCATGACAACGTTGTTCTCCACACGCAACCGTGTCTCGTCTTCAACACACTCCATCGTTCATGTGTGTTTTGTTTGCAACGCAGCCACACTTTACAGCTGGGATGCGTCTACTTATGTCTGGTTGCCATGGATACACAACAAGGTTATAATAGTTTGGGATTTTTCATTAGTTTCAATTTTATTTAGTTTTGACTTTTTGTTTTTCAATTCAGTTAGTTTTAAATAGTTTTTTAAGCAGGTTTGCTACTGCAGTTTTTTTTTGTTGTTTTTTGGGGGGGGAATAGTTAGTTTTAGTCTTAGTTTTAGGAGATTTTTTTTCATAAATTATAGATATTGGTCTGGTGTGACGTTCAAAATCACCAGAAAGTCACTTAAAATAAAAGAAAAATAAACAGATTAAATAGAAACAGATTTCATATCAACCGTAAAGGCTTATGTATTTAACTCACTGGCTGCGTGCGCACCTAATCTGCGGTAGAAGGAGAAGTAGGGAGAGAGGAGGGAGGAGTAGAGAGACGTTTCTGCTCTATGTTTCTGCCAAATATTATGTTGTGAAACAAACTTCTTGTGGCTTATTTAGCTAGTAAATAATTATTTTGCCTCCAAAACTCTTTTCTCAGTGTTGTATTTGTTGTTTCATAGAAGTAAACAGCTGATCAGATGATGAAGTGTTACTAAAGTAAAAAATATTGGCATCAAAGACACTTTTCCACTTGAAACGGACGATCGCATTCAAAGCTCGTTTTCTCAGCTTTTTGGTCAGAAACAGGCATTTTTGCTGCAAAAAAGCCATGTTCTACTGCAGATTAATAAAGAATGGAAAAAGTTAGAAACAAATGGTTTCTTTTCTGATAAAAGAAGAGAGTCTAAGCTTTCCTTTGGTACCTTCAGTGTTTGTATTGGCATAGTACACAATATTCTGTGGATCTCCCAAAATTAGTGAAAATGCTTAAAAATCCTGGCAATATGGAGCTCTGCTCGGAAAAGGTCTGGCAGTCAATGAGTTAATAAATTTCCAAAAACTAAAACTAAGGGATGTTTTTGAGATAAATTCAGTTAGTTTTACTTAGTTTTTTAAAGACACAAAACAGTTTCAGCTAGTTGTTTTTTGAAAAACTGTCATTTTTATTTTAGCTAACGAAAATATTTTTTCAATTTTAGTTTTCATTTTTCGTTAGTTTTAGTTAACTATAATAACCTTGATACACAACACTCCAGTCTGTAGAGCGACTGTTGGGCGTGGTGATTAAAAAGCAGATGTGAAACAGAGCCGTATTAGTTAAAAATTGAAACATTGTAACTAGGGATGGGCGATATTTTATCGTGTGCGATATATCGTCAAAGAAATTCCCCACAATAACAATTTGAATTTATCGTTTTTATCGTGAGATGACAATTTATCAGGCTGTGTTTGCAGTTGCACTACTTTGGTTTTTTTTTTTAGAAGCCAAGTTTTGCTGTTTGCATCGTTTGAATAAATGTGGAATTTGGTCTCTCATGTTTCAGACTTGTTTGATTGGTGTCACTTTAGTTTTGCAATACAGGTGCACTACTTGAACTGAAAGTGCATGTTTCATGTTCTTTATAGCGGCAGACAATCATCGCTGAGATGAGGCTGTAACTATTAGGTCTCTTAAGTTGAAAAGAACCAGGAAGTATTACTTAAAAAGGGACGGGGAGGGGATAAAACTCTCCTTCTCAAAACCACCGCACAGTTTTGGAATCATGTGACCTCTGACATCAGAGTAGGTGAAGTCCTGTGAATTCCACAGCTGACCAATGCAAAACAATAACAGATTAACGGCGAGACAACAGCCGATTAGCAGCTAGACATCATCTCTCTGAACCTCACCTCTACAGCTGAGGCTGAACTCTCCCGGCCAGCACCTTCTTGATCGCCTCCAAAGACGTCCTCTTCCTTCGGACTGACTCGGCAACAGCGGGACGTAGAAACCGAAACGTTAGCTTAGCTTTAGCCGGCAACGCTGCTGAGTTTCTGCAGGTTTCAGTGTTTGTTTCTCGCTGTTCCTCTCAACATCAAGAGCTCAAAGCTGGAGGCGGGACTCATAAACGCCCGTACACATGACAAAAAAAAAACGCTTTGCGTCCCATTGTTTTCCTACGGAGAGAGCGGTGTCGCCAACTCACGAACCAGGGAGAGATGACTCAGTCCGCCCGCAGCTCGCAAGACTGCCGCCGCATCAGAGCGGGACACTGTTTTCTCCGCTGCCGTTTCAGCATAAAATCCTGAAAAAAGCGAGGATATCTGACCGCAGAGTAACTAGAAAAGGGAGGAAACTGTCCTCCCTCCAGACTGAGCTCACGTTTGGCTTCCAGGGCGGTTGATATCGGCTCCTCAGTCACTTTCACGTCCGCTCGACTCTTCTCCACATTTGGTCTCCAAAAATATGTAAAAGTGCTTTGTGTGAGCCGTGAGACGGTGTTGCTGTTAGCAGAGACATCTGTGGACAGAGTCAAAGGGAAAATGTCCTGCTGCTGGGTTTTGTTGAGGCGCAATGGAGCCGGTTGTTAGTGGGAGTAAACACACGGACGCAGTCGCCGTTCGGTGGACATTCATGCCCCAGGTCATCCGCTGGAGCAGAGTCTGTCTCCTCTAAATGGAGATTCATCAGCAACTGTCGCTTAAACACACTGAAAACCTCAACAAATACATAATGATGGTTGTAAAATAAAATAAAATTAATCAGATAAACAGGAACAGATTTTTTAAACGGTGAAAAGACCGTAGGTCTAAATGTGTGACACCAAGCATTTTGTACACATGATCTCGAAATGAAAACTAATCGAGAGGTGACTTAGAAAATAATTGTTTTCAATGTTATTTTCCACATTTTTATGTCTCTACATATATCTGTGGCCTTCAGCATTAAAGCTGTGATGAATGACGTATTCAGAGTGGCCTCCTCCTGCTGTGATCCGTGCTTTTATCATTAGAGTCGGGAGCGTTCGCCTACTCCTACGTCACTTCCGGTTTCTTGCTGGGGGCGGAGTGAGAGGAATTTCCTGTTATTTTCTGTCAGGAACGCCCCGTCAGTCTAGTATTTGCACACTTTTGCATTTGCAATGTTCAGTGTGGACCTGATACACTACAAAGGCTTCTCCATGTGTTTAAAATGAAAGTTTGCCTTTAATTGATCTAGTTTAGTGGCTTCTAGTGTTTTGTAAGGCTTTCAAGACAGAATTTTGTGACAGATTTATAATACAAAATATTTTGCTGATAGTTTTTATCGTCACTTATCGTTACCGAGATAAATAAGAGAAATTATTGTGATTCATTTTTTAGTCCATGTCGCCCATCCCTAATTGACCTATGGCTAAACCACGCCCCCAAACGCGATGAGCCAATCACAGTGCGCACAGCTATCCCATACACTCGGACATTCTCTGCTTGAATGTCCATTGAAATGCATTGAAGTTAGTCCGTTTTTGTTAGTTTTTATGTGTTCTTTTTAGTTTAAAATGGTCAAACGGTGTGCTTGGGGTACATGCAACTCTGACACTAGGTATCCTGAGAGGCTGGGTGACAAAGTGTATTTTTTGCCTTTTACCAAGTCACATCAAGCCAAAGTTATGCGGCAGACCACAACATCGACTGAATGTGGATAAAATGAACAAGCATGTCTACATCTGTTCTTTTTTTTTTTTTTTTTTTTTACTTGTCCTGTCCAGACATCGAAGCAAGCAGAATGGAAATCTGATTGCTTTATTCTGTTGAACAGTTTTGCTTTACCAAGCGGAGCTTTATGAACATAAGGCTCCACTTGATATCATGTTTATTCATTTTATTTTTTTATTTAAACATTTGTCTATTACACCATTCCATTTCATACTGCTGGGCCTGACAAGGGAGAAATGAAAGTTAACAGAGGTAATGATAGAAAGTGAAACAGAGAGAAAGGAGTAAGGAAGAGGAAGAGAGAGGGAGAGAGAAACATGAATCCACTTACACAGTTCACTGGTACATCTGTACCGCGATCCCTAAACAACCAAGGTCTCTGTTGGAAAACAAAATCATACAAACACACACAAACACACGCAGAACTACGCAGAGAGAGAGGGGTACAACCTAGTCATCGCAATGGGAAGTAGAGAAGAGGTACAACCTAGTCATCGCAATAGGAAGCAGAAGAGGTACAGCCTAGTCATCGCAATGGGAAGCAGTGTCACAGTGTCAACATGCATAATAAAGGGTGCTCCATGGTGATACAGTCATGCAGATGCAACCTCGTCTCTGCAAGGAGGAGAAAGCCCGCAAGGCTCACGACCCAGGCCCCCAGCAGCCACCCAGAGGGCCAGATCACCGCTACCCCCCCAAAGAGCGGACATGCATCCCCCGAAGGGCGGCCAAAGGCGGCCCCAGCCGGAGCCCCCTGCAGCCTGGGGGCCCACGCCCAGCCGGACAGAACCAGCAGCTGCCGACCCCACCGGGCCCCGGGGCGTCCCCCGGAGGCGGAGACAGCGCCGGGCCCGAGGGCCCAAGCGCCCAGGAGCAGCCCACCCCCCCCCCCCCCCCCCGGACCCCGGGCGGCCCAACCGAAACCCAGGAGGGGACCGGACCCCCCAGACGACGCCCCCCAGGGCAGGCCAGCCCCACCCCAACGTCCC
>JALJCO010009335.1:0-13083 GCA_023101725.1 Atherinomorus stipes | reverse complement strand
ATGCTTCGTTCAGTTACGTATTGCTGTGGTAGTCAGTTAAACATGTTTTTTTAGTAGAAAAAATGAAAAAGGGAAACCAAGGTCTCAAATCAATCCCTTGTGATCAAAACCCAAAGCCCATTTCACATCACTAGACACTGCTTGCAAACACATTTGCTTCTGATGCACTTGCTTTGCAAAATGGTGAAAACATGCTGCACATTTTGATCATAATTATAGCACAAGAGTCAACAGCTAACCATGACTCAGAATTTATTCCATCTTTGGCTACTGATGAAGGAACTAATATAAGCCAGTTGAGGGAAACTGTGAGGTCAGGGTTTTGAAATGGATAGTGGAAATCAGAGAGGAAGACGAAGAGTAATGTGGATGAGGTTCTGGGGCCTGACCCAGCCAGAAGGACTCGCTTGGAAAGAGGTTTTTACAGTTTTTCTCAATTGCTAAAACACTAAATCTCATTCTTAAAGCCAATTTTTAAGAGGCCTAAACCGAGGTATCAAATCAGTCACCTTGTGATCAAAACCTAAAAGCACGTTTCACATCCCTAGACACTGTTTGCAAACACATTTGCATTGTGATGAACTCACTTTGCAAAATGGTAAACGCATGTTGCACACTTTGATCACAACTGAGACACAGATGTCTACAGGTAAAATTGATTTCACCTTTGGCTGATGATGAGGGAACCAATACAAACCAGTTGAGGAAGCTGTGGGAGGTCAAGGTTTTGCAACGGATAGAGGAAATCAGAGAGGAAGAGTGCGCATAAGAGGTGGTCGAGGATGGGGGCGTGGAAGGGGGCAAATCAGGTCCGATGCAGCGCCTTCATTTCAGGTGAAAGCCATGCAACTGTGATCGACCATGTTGTTACCGCTGCCAAGGAGGTTTTGTGTTTGGTAGCGTTGGTTTGTCTGTCTGTCACCAACCTAATGGAAAAAGTTCTGGGCGGATTGACCTGAAATTTTCACCAACCGTGTGACTCAGTCCAAGGACGAACCCATTAAATTTGGGTGGTGATCCGGATCACCATCAGGATCCAGGAATGTTTTGAGGGATTCTTTATCATTGCGAGATCTGCTTGGCGGAGGTCTGCGCTCTCCTCGTGCTTTTCTAGTACTTTAAAGGAATAGTTCACCCTCAGAATGATTTAACTTTATTTTCCACTTCCCCTCATGGTGAGCAAGACTCTGGACCACTTTTTAATATGTCAAATGCAGATGGAGTTCAGGGCGACTTCTCGTTTCCCCCAATGGAGTTCGCCAGGGTCCGAGCCAAAAAGGTCCATAAAGGTCCACAAAAAATTTTCAATATTCCTCCATACTGCTCGTCCCATGTAATCCAAGTGTCCTGAGTGGGTAGCGTCCAGAATTTACTTGAAACTACGCCATTTAGCATATTTTTAGAGTCTAAAAAGGAGTATTGTTTACGTCCATGAAGCGCGCACATGCCCGGTCACGAAACTACGGAAGCCTCGGCGTTCAGAGCCTACTCTGCCAATAATGCAAGCGTAGAAGAAGAATTTCACTGTTTACATTGTGGTAAGAGCGCAAGAGCTCTAAACAAACCAGGACAAACACAGGAGGGGGTTGGATATTGATCTAAAAGAAAGAAAGAAAGAAAGAAAGAAAGAAAGAAAGAAAGAAAAAGAGAACGTGCGATCTCGTCTGCCGTGGCTTCCGTAGTTTCGTGAATGCGCATCGGCGTGCTTGCTGGGCATGCGATGTAGTCTTGTTTAGACTCTAAAAATATACTAAATGGCGTAGTTTCAAGTAAATTCTGGACACTACCCACTCAGGGCACTTGGACTACATGGGACGAGCAGTATGGAGGAAAATTGACAATTTTTTGTGGACTTTTATGGACCTTTTTGGCTCGGACCCTGGCGAACTCCATTGGGGGGAAACGAGAAGTCGCCTTTATCTCCGGCTGCATTTGACATATTAAAAAAGTGGTCCAGAGTCTTGCTCACCATCGGGGTAAGTGGAAAATAAAGTTACATCATTCTGAGGGTGAACTATTCCTTTAATGTTATAAGTTCTCTGTGTTGTGACATGATGCATTTGGCCTGATGTAAATACAATAAATAAATAAATAAAATAGAATAAAATAAAATAAAAAATTTTGACAGCATGATGTTCTGAGAGCTGTTCTCCTTTCTTCCTTCTAGTGTTTCCTGATTGCTCTGTAGTGTTCTACATTTTTCTGTGCTTGGGGCATGATTGCACAAAGCAGGTTTAATGAAAACCCTGAAATTTGGGAAACTCAGAGTTTTCCGTAACACAAAGGTAGGTAACTCAACCCAGGGAAAGAGGAGGGACTCTAGCCTGTTGCACAAAGAGGGGTAACTTAAACCCTCGGTCAGTTACCATGGCAACAGACTCTCTGAAACTAACCTTGGCCGCGTTTCCCAGTTAAGATTCTTCTTTGGATTAAAGAAGGCCTCAAGGAAGCTCTTCCCAACAAAGGACCGCAAAGATACGCCCGTTTCCCAGATTGCTTCTTTCACGCGTTCTTATTTCTGAGAAACGTCTTGGCTACGCTACATCTTTAGAAGGTCCTAACAGAAGCTATCCACTTCCAGGGGTGCTGAAAAAAAGCAATCGAGGTCAGGTATATCGATCAACACCATTCATTTAGTGTGGAGGTTATTTTCCGACGCTGATATTGAGCCCATTTATACGTTTATGTGTTTGTGCAAGAAGACAAACTGTTAAAAATATGCTTGTGATTACCAGTGATTGCAAATATTCATTGAAAAGCTCATTGTATATTGTGTAATTGGCCAAATTGTGCTAAACAGGTGTAGGCGATTGGAAATTTACAGATGCCCCATAAATAATGGTCATTCTGACGCTATTTGTTGACGTAATGTCTGAAGGGAACCCCACCAAGAGGATGAAGCGCTCTCCGGCCTTCACGCCAGAGGAGATGGCGATTCTGATTGAAGAAGTGGCAGGTAAAAAAGCATTCTCTTTGGAGGGACAAAGGGGAAAAAAGACATAGAAGCAAAGGCCAGGGCATGGCAATCAATAGCGCTGAAAATGTCCCCATCCAGCCCTTGCAGTGTGCGCGACTGACACCGACGCCTTGCTGAGTCCGGTTCCATCCACCCCACTACCTCCAGAAAGCTCCCCACCGCGTAGAAACGCAACGCAGCCAGGCACTGCACCTCTGGGCTCAGAGCAAAGTTGCACCTTGTGGGCCTCCTGATGTGTGGAGCAACTATTTGAATGATCCGCTCGATGTCGTCGCGCGGTAGCCTGTAACGCATCTGAATAGCGCGATCTGACAGCACATCTAGAGGACTGAAATGCTGGCGCATGAAAGCATGTACATACACAGTGTCACTCCGTCTACGGCGACGCTGTTGGTTTGCTACCAAAATTTGCTGTAAAGCAGCCATGATGTCTGATACGGGTATGCGTAAATGGCCATGCTTTTATTGAGCGAAGCAGGTGCATCTCATCATGAACAGCTGACAAATGCGTAAATATGACGTGAGTCCTCATAGATTGCGTATAATTTGCGTACAATTCCTACCGCAATGTTTTTGTTTCTGTGGTTGATACACACAGGCCTATCTTGCCATAATGATTAAACTTAACCACAATATTTTCTGTCATTCACTCGGTAACTACAGTTTTCTTCCATCATAGATGATTGACATTATGACATGAGTGAGAAAACATGACTCTAAATACAACAACTGATCCGTGAATAGGTCCATTTTTAATAATTTCCATTTTCTACTTTTTTTCACGGGAAATAGTGTCGTTTCCAAAAGTGACCAGTAGATGGGCCTGTTGTTCCCTTAGCAGGGGGGAACGTTAAAGACACACAACGTAACTTTTAGACCTTAAAAATCTGTGTTTCTGACTCGTTTTGATGTCACACCAACATTCATTATGCGCATTTTCGAGCCGTCACTGCCCAGAGGCGTCCCAGGGCTCAGAAACAGCACTATGTAAGATTCCCATCCGGGACGTGACTGTGACGTTGCAGCCAACTATTGGTTGCAGCACCGCGTCACTCACTAGCAACCGGATGTAAACCAGGTATCAACATCGCGGGTGTTTTGAATGCGCATCATGTCGAATTCGGTAAAGAAACGCAAGGAAACATCACCGGAGGAAGAGAGGAAAAGAAACAGAGGAAGGGACAGAACAAGAGTCAAGATAAGACTGTCTTTTACTGGCTGGAGTGAGCTTACAGTACAGGTACGATACAAGATGGATGCTAGTTTAGCCGCCGATAGGGGGCGCGTCACTTAGAAAACTGCTGAAAGTTCCGTTGTGTGTCTTTAAAGAAGGGTCGAAAGAGTGGGTCTGGCCGCTCCTGAAAATAAAGAAGCTACTGAGTTAAGAGCACATCTGGGAAACGCAACGTCCAAACAAGGCACCTTTAAGAAGTGACTTAAGGAGGACCTCAGCATTAAGAGTGTCTTAACTAATCTGGGAAACGCGGCCCTTGTCGGGAGCGGGTTAATGTGGAGAAACCTTGAGTTTCACGCTGTCTCTGCCCAGTTTTAGCCACACTCTCCGTTTCATTTCCTCATTCATTCATTCAGTCCGCAGCCAGTTTAGGCTGCTGCCGTCTTAAATAAAACATGTTAAAATAAATCAGAGTCGGTAGGTTACAGACGTGTTCTTTCGATAAGGATTTCATGGATTAAGATGCTGCATGACTGCTGGAAGAGTTAAATATTCGGATATCGTTATCAGACCACGGATAGAAGTTTCATTTCCCGACAGTTGTCATTTCTGACGTTACAGTTTCACATCACAGCCAATTATCTAGGCTACATACACAAGCTGATCCATCCACATTTATAATATCACCAGCCGTAAGTCACAGTTGGAGGTCCTGCCTCTGTTTCCGAGAGATGGTTTGACCTGATCATTTCACCTTACAGCTGTCTCTGTTTCTGGCTAAATGGTTAAGGTGCATGTCTATCACGTGGAATGCTGCAGTTCGATCATTGGTGTGACTGTTTCATGTTGCCATACGCTTCCCCTCAAAGCATATTGTTTATTGCCCCACATTTTTTCGCAGATTGTTTTCTTTCATTGGAGATGCAGGACATTTGAGAAATGCTACGGTTATATTTAATCTTAATGCTGCCGACAAGAGCGCTTCTCCCTGAGGGATTGCACCCAAGTTTAATAAATAAAAAGGCTGCGGTGAAAGTACAGAGGTGGATTTGAACATCAGCCTCTCCGGTGGGAGGTAAGCGCGCAAACCATTAGACCAAACAAACATTCATACACAGTCATACTGACAGGATCCGAGACTGTCGCATTACTATTAAACAGTTCTACCCTATAACATCGTTGTGATTGTAAAGGAGTATTTAAACTTAAATTTTTTCCCATGCCGTCTTTCTTTCTTTTTTCCTTTTCTTTTTTGGCTTGCAGCAGCAGTTCAAACTTGCCATATGAGGCTTTAGAAGTTATAGTGCCATTCAGTGGGGAACGCAGCCCCGCCCTCGCGTCTATGTTACCATGGTGACTCATCGAATCGGTGCTCAATTGATGCTGGCTTTTTATCATGGTAGCGCACCAACCTGATCTCATAACAATACATGACGAGCACTTCAGACATCATGTCATGCCTGGATAAACCTGGAATCGATCTCCCCAACTTCTGCATGACGGACCCATGCTCTGTGTCCTGGTCTTTTCCTCAAAAGCAGCTGACATACAACTGTTAGAGGCATTTCTTGCTCAAATTCATCTGAATTACTTCATGCGCTGCCATTCAGTTTTGCAGACATAACGAGCCAAGTTGCATGAAAGCAGCTCTGGAGGAGTAGACTGACACAAAGCAGGTGTCTGTCATGCTCGGAAGTTGGGGAGATCGATTCCAGATTTCTCCAGGCAACATGCAGCCAAAAAACCTGAAAGGATTTAGGCTCCGTCAAAATGAGAAGAACTGTGGATCACATATATAAACTGAGTGGATGTTAAAAACGTAATATAGTCCATATTTTTGAGCACAAACCACCAAATATGGGTGTGATTTTTTTAGAGGACTTGTTGATTTGACATTGCACAGTTTTACGTGACATCAGCACGTAATTTGAAGCAGAAAAATTTGTGTCTGGGGACACATACAGTCGTCCTCAAAATTATTCATTCCCTCCAATTAAAGAAAAAGCTAAATTTACAATAGTAATTGAAATAACAAGTAACTAAAGAAGCTGATATTAAATAGAAATTTACAAAATTATAGTCTACTTAATTAAGACTGAATTGTTGTTGGAAATAATATATACGTGTAAAAAAAAAAAAAACAAAATCAACAAAACTGTTCCTGACACATTTGAGCACCTTTCCCATGAACATGGACCAGCATACCTGTCAACAGGTGCAGACATCTTTTTTAACATTACAGAAAACACCTAATTGCAGTGATTGTCTCAAAGTCCTTAATTGAAGGGTATGAATAATTATGAGGACGCCTGTAGATATCGTTGGATTTTTAAATAATTACCTACATCAGCTCTCTTCTCATTTGACATTCCAAAAATGTACTTATGGTACGTAAGTGTCAAGGCAGGACAGCAAAGAGGGTGCATCATCCTTCGGATGTGGAGTACGGATATCTGCAACCAGTTCTGAGTTTGCTGCAAGACTGCACTTACACATGAAGACTTCTTTGTAAGTATTGTCACAATACATCTATCTTGGCCCAGACTCTACTGCTGAATAGTCACTTGGAAAGACTGGCTTCCATTTTTATTGACCCCATTATTCACAACACATGTATTTCATTATTTTCCATGGGACAGGTGGGCTGGCCAACTTCACCATGTGACAGGAGAACATGTGGGTCCTTTTAGTTGTATTGACCAAAGGCGACAAAAAGTGGCAAAGACGCCCGAGGCTGGGCGACAAACAGGACAGCTTCCAAAGCTGCAAGATACAGGGGTTAGACAATGAAACTGAAACACCTGTCATTTTAGTGTGGGGGGTTTCATGGCTAAAGTAGACCAGCCTGGTGGCAAATATTCATTAATTGCACATTGCACCAGTAAGAGCAGAGTGTGAAGGTTCAATTAGCAGGTAAAAAGCACAGTTTTGCTCAAAACATTGCAGTGCATACAACATTGTATCAGAGTTCAAAAGAGGACAAATTGTTGGTGCATGTCTTGCTGGCGCATCTGTGACCAAGACAAGTCTTTGTGATGTATCAAGAGCCACAGTATCCAGGGTAATGTCAGCATACCACCAAGAAGGACGAACCACATCCAACAGGATTAACTGTGGACACAGAGGAAGCTGTCTGAATGTGATGTTCAGGTGCTAACCCGGATTGTATCCAAAAAACGTAAAACCACAGCTGCCCAAATCACGGCATTCGCTTGGCCCAGGACTTGTGCTAGATGGGCCAAGGACTACTGAACCATTCTGGAGGACCATGTGCATCCAAAGGTTCAAACATTGTATCCTGAAGGCGGTGCAGTGTATCAGCATGACAATGCACAAATACACACAGCAAGACTGATGAAAGATTGGTTTGATGAACATGAAAGTGAAGTTGAACATCTCCCATGGCCTGCAAAGTCACCAGATCTAAATATTATTGAGCCACTTTGGGGAGTTTTGGAGGAGCGAATCAAGAAACGTTTTCCTCCACCAGCATCACGTAGTGACCTGGCCACTGTCCTGCAAGAAGTATGGCTTAAAATCCCTCTGACCACTGTTCAGGACTTGTATATGTCATTTTCAAGACGAATTGTTGCTGTATTGGCTGCAGAAGGGGGCCCCACACCATACTAATAAATGATTGTGGTCTAAAACCAAGTGTTTCAGTTTCATTGTCTAACCCCTGTATTTTTGCCGCTTTGATCAAGTGTATCTATCTGCGGCTTGCAACCCAGAGGGCGTGTCCTATAGCGGGCGTGTCCTATAGTGGGCGTGTTGCATAGTGGGTGGGTCTGGTTAGGTTTAGGGGAAGGGTCAGGGGTAGGGCTAGATTTTACAGTGCTCTCATTGGCCTGGTGGGCGTGTCGTCGAGTAACGTCACTCTACGACACGCCCTTGTCTTGCGACCCGCAGATAGACCCTTCTTGCTTTGATCGCTGATCACGTGACTGATGTCAAAGTTAAATCACACCCGGGGCAGTGATTAGCTCAGTTGGTTGAGCAGCCGCCCCATGAACAGAGGCTACAGTTCCTCAGCGCAGTCGGCCCCGGTTTGATTCCCGTTCCAGGTCCCTTTGCTGCATGTCACTCCCCACTCTCTCTGCCCCTTTCCTATCACTATATACTGTCAAATAAAGGCCACTAGTGCCCAAAAAATCCTTAAAAAAAAAAAGTTAAATCACACTGGTCTTTTAAAGGAGCCACACAGCGACTGGGCAGCGTCGTTGCTGTTGCTCACATCCCACTCAGTTAAAGCGGAGCAGAGCTGCAGGACGTTTTGTGTGGTCATTAAATACAGGGGGAGAAACATAAATTAAATTGTTTTTCTATTTAGTCACAAGCGGATTGAGTATTTTTCTGCAGAAAACATTTATCTACGGTGGCGTTGAACTGCCATAGCAATGAAATAAATATTGGAGCCATATCTCGTTATAACGAGAAACTTTCTCGTTATAACGAGAATCTTCTCATTATAACGAAAAATAGTATCTCGTTATAATGAGAAACTTTCTCGTTATAACGAGAAATTTTCTCGTTATACTTCTCGCTTAAACGAGAAAGTTATTAGATTATTAGATATTATTAGATTAGAACGTCACCTTCTCGCGGGATATTTAAGTCTCATCCGGAAATACTACCGACTGAGAAGAAAGTGGAAGGGGAGATTCCGCCGCTTCATGATTTTTAAGAGGTAGAAATCTCTCGGAGGAACGCATTTCCACATTGACGAGTGACGGGGTAAGTCATAATTATGAAGCACTTAGCTTACACGAAGTTTGCATCTACTTAATACAGCTGTAGTGCAGCGGTACAGCTTGTAGCTGGGAACCTAGCCAAACAAAATATTCTCTGATTTCATGCTCGTAAGCCTAACATAGGCCTATCCACTACATTAACTTTTATCCTAAACAATTACGGGTTAAACTTCAAAAAAGTGATGTTCATTTACTTTTATTCTGCGTCAACTCCATGCGGAGCTTTATATAATGTTGCTATTACCTTTACTAGCAAGTGAAAGAAAACTACATATTAACTCCATCATCATATAATCAGCATGTCAACTATTGATGTGTATTAATATGAGTTGAACTGTAAGCTGATCGTGTTATCTCATCACCATTACTTGGGGGTGGAGTGCCTCCTGTCGGTACGATACACACTGTATTTTGAGGTTTTTGGTTGTTGATGATTTTGTTGTTGTCAGTTTGTTCTCTGAACCACTTTAACGAAATTTGTTTTCACAATTGTTTCCCACTCTATTTTAACCAGAGTTTTACATAAATGGTTTTGAGCCATCTAAACAGTTATTACACAGTCAGGACACAGAAAATCAAGTCAAAGTCTTTGAACCCACTAAAAAAGAGAATAACTTTAGTATGAAAACACTTTTTTTTATTGAATTTTCTCATTTGGCTGTTCGTGTTTATCTTTGTGTAAATATTGATCTTGCCTAGCCTCTGAATGACAGTCATAAACAGCTATTCTTCTAAGAATACATTTAAAGAACAAAATACATTCACCTAACATATAAAAACATTAGACAAGATAAACTATTCAGCTTTAAGGTGGCAACATGTGCTTAAGGCAAAGAAAAGTTCATTTAATTTAGTTCAATCAACCTCTATTTACAAAAGCTAAATAAATAATCCAAACAATAACAGTAACTCTGTTGTGTTCACAGAATTACATCTCTGAGGCTGACTGCATGGAGGACAGCTGTCAGGCATGAACACCGACAAGATTTCAGTCTGAAGATTTTGAGAACAAGAAAAACACTGACTGACTCTCATGGATGAAGACAGAGGTCGTTTGCATTCCTTAATTAGGACATATTTTTCAATGGGATTGAACCATAACGAAATTCTGCTCTCACTCAGCAATGTTGATGGAATAGTGATCAGTCTACGGACACTTCGAAGGATTTTGTCAACACTGAGACTTCACAGAAGAAAAAACAAAAGTGACATTCTTGAAGTTGCATTATTTCTTATGGAACAGCTGCAAACACATGGCAAACTTCATGGATACAAACTGCAACATCTTAGATGCATACAGGAGGGATTTGTTGTCACCCAGAACACAGTAAGGCAGTTACTGAAAATTCTGGATCCGGAGGGTGTTGAGTTGAGACAGCGTAATCGTCTCAGACGTCGACTATATCACAATCCTGGACCAAACTTTGTTTGGCATGTGGACTCTTATGATAAACTCAAGCCATACGGAATTTGTATTAATGGGGCTGTGGATGGGTTTTCCAGGATGGTTATTTGGCTTCATGCATACTCCACCAACAGTAATCCTAAAGTCATTGCTGGATATTTCCTTTCAGAAGTTGAGAAAAGGGGAGGTACTGCAGCCAGAATTCGTACAGACATGGGGACAGAGAATGGCACAATGGAAGACATTCAAAGAGCTTTACGCTTTGATCATGATGCAGAGGTTGCGCTAGACTTTTTCGTTGTCCGTCATTTTGACTGACAGGGTCATAAAAATCCAGTCATAATCTATTTCTTACCGGTCACTTTAATTAAAATATATACATATAATAATGACATGTTCGGTAGCATTTTTCCATTAAATGCTTGGTTGCTCAGTTGGTGCCGAAGACTGATTACTTTTTTGTCCCTCATCTTCCACTGCATCAGTCTTCCTTTTTTCACCTCTTTTGTCAACACTTTCTCCATTATTGGGCTTTTTGAAGAAGCTTCGGAAAACTCAGCTGCTGTGACATTTTTCCGAGTGAACCCAACAGGCCATGCATCAAGAGAGACAATATGATTACTCGCCATCTAGTGGTCCAGGAGTGTAAATTGCAATCTGTCAAAATGACTGACGGCCTTCAGATTTTTCTGTCACCGTTTAAAAAAAACGGTCAATGACGGAAAATATTCGGTTAACGCGACCCCTGTCATGATGACACATTTGCCAGAAATTGCTTTATTTTAGGATCCAGCACCCACAACCAGCGTATAGAAAGCTGGTGGGCTTTCTAAGGAAACACCATGCACAGTACTGGATCAACCTTTTTCAAAACTGAAGGATTCAGATCACTTTTCTGGGGATTTCCTGGATAAGCAGCTGGTTCTTTTCACCTGTTTGAAGATCATTGAGGTGTGTACTGTATGTGTGTATTTCAAAGAGAGAAAATAACATGCTTTTGAATATAAAATGGGACATGGGTCTTTGCTTGCCTTTTCAGGAGGAACTCCAAAATGTTGCTCACTTATGGAACACCCATCGCATTCGTCAGAGCAGAAATGCGATTGCTCCAACCAGCCGACCCTGCATGATGCATACCTGCCACAGCTTTTTGGTGGACGAGATCATCTGAGACAAGTTTCTGAGCAAGCAGTGGAAAGCCTGCAAAGCACAGTGTCTTCAGAGAGGACCATACACATGTGATGAGACAGTGTTCTCACTATCCTGCCTTCTGATGACAGTCAGCTTTCTACATGCACCATCCACACCAGATGAAGCAGTTGAACTATATTTATTTTTAAGAGCTTGCATACGTTCAAACCTGTTAGACATGTGATGCTGGCTTATAAAAACAGAGTTGCCTACTTTTTTTTATTAACTTCTTTTACAGAGGTTACTTACATTTGTGTTACAATTGTCCAGATTATCTTTGCATACCCCTTAATATTATCCTCATGCACAGAACTTTGAAAAATTTACTTTTTGGCTTTATACTGTCTATATTTTTGTTTTTTTTTGTGCCACTGAAAACATATGCTGTATTTAAACATTAACAAGACAAATACAGATTTACTCTAACTTTCCTGAAATTTGTGTCATATGTAGAAATGTAAATTTCAAGGAATAAATTTAAGTCTACAAATTGGAGAAAAATATTTTAATTACATTGTAAATCTGTCATTCAGTGCACAACTAATCAAATCAGATTCATGAACCACATCATTGCTTAGTAATTACATGAAATCTGCTCATCATCTCTGCAGAAAAGCTCTACTAAATGTTCTGTGTAACTGAGCACAGGGGCCAGTTATAAACTGTGGTCATTCTAATGTGGACATGAACAAATTAGTTGAAAAATAAAAGTCTCACTGATTATGTTCAAAATGACAGTTTTTATTGAACATCTGTCAAACATTCAATACAAAATAAAGTGTTCTTGGCTCTTACCAACTTTGTTTCTTTTCCTTAGAATTTCTAAAACATTCAGAAATGCTGCCACCTTTAAGTCACATTGCAAACATGTAAAGTGCATTAACAAGTGCTCTGAGGTCCTTTTGGAAGGAGGTTGTCTCCTACAGGATGGAAAATAACTATAAAACATGACAAAGATGTTTATAAAGGTGAAAAACAAATATTAAAAGTGAAAAGGGGGATTGTTTTTATATACATTAGAACAAGTAGAAAATAAGTCTTGTTTTGAACCAGGACATCTTTGTGCTAAATGCATATCAAATCAGAACAGTAGTCTATAAAAGAAAAATAATGTCCTGAGAATATAAAAAATGAAATTATGTAGACACATATAATTGAAACGGTTTAACTTTGAAAAGCTTTACAGTATTGATGATCTGTAACTTCATATAATTGTCTTCACAATGCTGTTCCAACATTTTTTTAACCAGTCTTCTTTGTCTTTAATAGATTTGTTTTTCATGAACAGCAATAAGAAACCCAAACTGATGTTTTACAGTGGCATAATGTCTTTGCACGTGTGCCTGATATAATCCTGTCTTTAATCTCAAACGTCACATTCTAAGTTTTCCTCTGAAATACAGCATGTTACATAGTAATGACACCTAAAAACAAAAACCTTTTTGAATCAGTGTACATTTCTTCCATTTCAGCAAAAGATTTCCCACAGTTTTGTTTGCAATCTTATGCAATGTTCATGACATAGCAGCGGTTGCTGCTCAGTATATTGTCAAGTTCCACGCGCAGCTCTGGGAAGGACAAGTAT
>JALJCO010009332.1:0-17608 GCA_023101725.1 Atherinomorus stipes | reverse complement strand
TGCTAATTTGTCCAGGACTGTTAGTCAGTGAAGAATGAGGCAATCAGTAACTGTAACTGAGCTATCACTGATATTGGGCCCTGCTTTAGAAGATTACATCATTAGTCTATGGTGATGAGATCACTGCTGTGGCAGGTGGTTTAATAGCACAAGAGGAGGCTGTAGAGAGAGTGGATTAAATAAAAGTGTGGGAATCAGTGCAGATAGTTGTCAGTAATTCCCACCAATAACCACTGCGTTGCAATAAGACCATGCTGTCAGGGCTCTAATGGGACTGGGAGCATTTGATCTTGATAAACTCTTGTAGTTGTGTCTGTCAGCCTATCTGAAGCTGTTGCTGGCTAGACTCTTGTGAAGTGGCAGCTTTTTTTGTTATTATTGTACTGTGTTGATATTATCTGTCTCTAAAAGGGGAAAAAGATATCTTTGGATTTGCATGTTTACATTAAATAAAATTCTTGCATTGCAGGGTTGTTTTAACTTCTCTTGTCTCTATGTGGTGTTATGCAGGGGCTACTTCTGCAAATTTTGTAATTGCTTGCCTGGTGCCAAAACCCCTTTTTATTGGTATGGGTTAATATGGACTATGTTGGCCAGAACACACCAGCACCAAGACAACTGAATTAACGCCTGGACTCTGAAGGGTAACAGCAGTTAATCTAACACTGCTGGTCTACAATATCCAGTCATAGCCTACAAATAGGAATTGTCACCATTGACATGAAAGTAGATCCTGTGTTAAACTTGGATGAGTTGTTGGACAAAAAAGAGCAAAACAGGAAAAGTCTTTGGCCCAATTCCAATTCCTGTTTTCATTGGAATTAGATTGGACGACACTCCGAAAAATAAAGCAAATATGGAACAAAACGTCTTCTTGCATTGCAGGGTTGCTACTAACAAACTCTACACATGCTCTTGACTGTGTGTAGCGCTTGTGTAAATTTAAAAACACATATATATAATGCTTGTCCCTGTTATAAATGACAATTTCAATTTCATATTGCGCTCTATTATGGACAGATTTAGTTGAAAACGCATGCCGCATGCCCCCCCCCCCCCTTCAGAAAAATGACCACATCACCTTTTTGAGTTTCTGTTCCACATTTGCTTTATTTCCACTGTGGTCATGATTTTAACGGTTTGATACTGCCTATGATGGCAGTAATGTGCTATTTGGATTGGGGGGGGGGGGCGACGACACTCCGAAAAGTAAAGCAAATATGGAACAAAACGTCTGTGTGGAAAATGGTGATGTGGTCATTTTTCTGATTAAAAATATTATTTAACCCCCCCTTCTGTCTTTATTTATTTCCACAAATCGCACCCTGATGATGCAGATCCTGTGGCTGTCCCTGTCACACCACTGCTAATTGATGAATTGATTAAAATAAAATGTCTTTTTTTAAAATACTCAACTTCAATAAAATAATCTATCTCTGCTTCAGGGAAGCCCTCTTTTGCTCGCTCTGTCTCTCTTCTCTCTCTCTCTGCTTGTGCCACTGTGACTGACAGGTGAGCCGGAGGCGTCAATCTGAACCTCCTTTTATGAAGCTCATTGCTGATACATGGGCAGAGATTTATGCAAACTACTGATTACCCGGGGCGTGCTGTCAATTTACGATCGTTTGGTATTCATGATCCTACACACGTGTTTACAATCAAATCTGAGTTTCCCAAACGTGTTCCTGAATCCGGAGTAAGCTTTTAGTGGAGTAGGCCTTTACGAGTAAATCTGTTAGTAAATTTACTAACGTTTCATGAATGACACCCATTGTTTTTGCTAAACTTTTTCCAAAAGCAATCCCTGTCCAGACTGGAGTCGACTGTGCACAAGCCTGTTTTTTTGTGCACACCACTACCACCTCTGCCTCTGTTGTTCTGGTAACTTGGTCTCTTCTGGGGTCTGTACAACAAAGCTGAATTTTCTGTGGTAACCTTTGTGGCCAAAACTAATACTAAACTATTGAAAATGTTAAACTAAGATAAACTTACTAAAATTACACGACAGCGCCAGCTGGAGGTCCGAGCCCAGGTCCCTAAAAAGCTCAAAGGGCTTTTAAAACGGGAGCAGAGTAAAGCCACAATTGCAAGTTTTAAAGATTTTTATTTTTATTTTTTTCACTTGTTCGTCTTTCAATGAGATTTTCCAAAACTTTCTGAAAGGGAACATCTCATTCTGTTGCCGTCCTTTAATTCCCGGCTGCTGCACCCCTCAATTCCCGGACGCTGCCCCTCAGCTGCTGGTGGGTCCCCCTGCTCTCAGCTGCCTCCCATGTTTTGGCTCCTGCAGCTGCATTCCAGCCTAAAGGTGGATTTCCACCGGGTCCGTGTGCGGTGCATTACGGCTGCCGAGCAGCTTCCGGAACAAGTCACAGCCGTTATAGTCAGTGGCGTGGCTCACACCAGACACCTGACACATGCATCCCAGATCCGTCCCAGGTGCGTCTCGCCACGCCGCTCCTATCTCTGGCGCAGCATGCTCCCAGAGAATGTCAAGCTCTGCAGTGCAGACCGGACCAGACGGGAAACCAGACACAGGAACAGAGTAAAGCATCCGGTAAATTTCAGAATAAAAGCCTCCCAGAGAGTTGTGATGGTATAAACTACAGTAACACTACCAGTGACTCCAGGTTAGAAGTCAAGCATGGACTGTGAGACCTGTGCATCCAGGACCTCGCGCCTGCATTCCTGCTGTGTGTTTTCTTCATTTTGATAAATACATTAATCACATTTGATTTTCGTCTCTCTGTCTAGGTCACATAAAACAACTAAATAAAAAATACCATCCCAGATCAAGATCTCCAACGTTGATGTGTGATTTGAAAAAAACTTTGTTAGCTCAAACAGATTGAAGGAACTGTGTGATTGCACTCAGGATTTTAACTCTTCCTGTGACGGCGGCATCAGGTAAGCAAAGCTTTTTAAAGTTGAGACTAACCTAATTAAAAATTATTTGCACACCTAACGGACTGTGCAGGTTTGCATTATTATTTGTTAGAAATGTAATAAGCCTACATTCAAACTGGATTATAAAGACTTATTGCTGAGTTTGTAGAGAAGAAAGCAAGAAAGTGGTGGTATGATCAATTATTGGTATAGATTATGCATGGTAAGTTAATTGTTAAAAATGTAAAGATGTTGTGTACGGCTGTAGCCTACAATAAATGAGCATCTATGAATGAAACGCGTCTGCTGGTTTAAGTCGGACAATGAAGGGAAAAGTGACTGTATGTAGGACATTTATTGCGCGCACACACCACTGGACATTTATCCAGCCCTCCTGATCATTATCATGTGATCCTGCAAATGTGATCTATCAGATTTATTTGGTGGTAGCGCGGACTGCAGTCGCAGGCACGCCGTGTCTCACACGGTCGCGGTGGGAGCTTCTGCTCTGTAGAGGTCGGAACTACACCGCACCGCAGCTGTAATGCACCGCACACCGACCTGGTGGAAATCCTCCTTTAGGCTCCAGACAGCTGCATCCCAGGCCTCCATTCCACTGGCAGCAGCCTCCCGGGCCCTCCATTGAGTGGTGCGCCTATCAGCCAGCCTGCATCACAGCTCCTGACAACACTCCACCATGGCTCCTCTCTGCCACTCAGCCCATCCTTTTATACACCTGTGCAGAAGGACTCACACTTGTTGCCAGTTTGCTGATTAGCAGGGGAATCAGTTTGCTGATTCCCCTGCTTACACCCTCTTGGAGCCTCAAGAGGGTGTTAAAAACCAACTGAGATAAGGAAGTAAAAGAACATGCAGTTGAAATTTAAAACAAGTCCATGCAATAAAAATCCTCCTTTGACCCAATCACATTTCCCTTTCAGACTTGAACTGCAGAATATTTCTGGTAAAGTCCATCCGCTCTTTACCTGGAGTCATCTTTTCAAACGTATCACTTCCTTGCAGACTTCGTACATCCCGGCCACATTCAGAAATCTTGTCTAAACAGGATAGGACGTCGTTGTACTGGAACATTTCTTGTGTATCCAGCCAAAACAACGTGGAAGCTCAACCGCTCATATGGGGTATGTTGGTATGTGTTTGCTACAGTTTAGAGGGGAAAGAGTGGAACATTTGTCTGAATGCAAACAGTACAAAAAACAAAGTCCACAAAACCACCGCTTTTCAGTGCAAGTCTGAAAGAGGCTTTATTGCGGTAACTTCAGTGTTAACCCTATGTTTTCCATCCTACAACACCATTTCACTTCTCATTGAGGTAAATCAGCTTGTTAATGTTTGCTTAACAGCTGACCTGCTCTGGAGTAAGTTATATTCTGGATTAGATCAACAATTGCTTCCTGACCAATCAGTTGTCAGGGAAAATGTCCTGCCCACTCTTAGAACATCCTGTTGATGTTGGTGAATCGATAGAAGAGTAGGGGTGCGCAATACAACGAGATCTCGTATTAATCTGGTAAGAAGTAACTAAATGGCGATTATCATCAACACATGTGCCATACCTATACTTTTTAATAGGGCTGTCAAAATTAATGCATCTGTGGAATAATACATTAATCTTTCAATGCATAAACAACATCTATTACTCACACCACAAAAACAGGTTATTTTCAGCTTGTAGGTGTTTTGTCACCATGGTGATTTGAACTCTCCGAAATCTCCTTTATCCTCCATATTTATGAAATTTGTGGTAGTTTTAAGGCCTTAGAACATTTATAATCAGGTGTAGGAACAGGATTATTACTGGTGCCATGTTAAAAATCTGAATTTGGCATCATTTTGATAGAAAAGCTGATTTTGGGCATAAAAGTGCATTGTCACAACAGTGAACCAAAACCACCAAAAAACACTATCCTCCTTAATTACAAGGACTCTGATAGTTTTTTTTTTTTTAACATAAAGGATTACATAAAGTATTGATATTATCACACTAGCGCCGATCAATATCGATGCCAATGCTGGTATCGATATAGCGATAATAGTGGCTGATATACAGTAGTGGATATGCCAGTATATTTAATGAAAAAAGTTAAATCACTTTTAACATCAATTAAAATTTCTATGCTTTGCTATAAATGATGTTTTTACATTTCAACATTTATGTGGAAACCTACAGTAGAAAAGCAATGTCTTTTACTGTGCTGCTACACTGAAGGTCTTTCTATGCTTTATAGAGGAGAGAAGGGACCTGTTGCGAGCTTTAAATGACTGAACAGTGAAAAGTCAATACTGTGCTGCGGGACACATGGTGCTGAGGCAGGTCTGATGAAGCAGACATGAGTGAAAGAAGTGAGTATGATAAAATCATGAATGTTTATCAGCTAAGAGGGTGAAATGAGGTAATGAAATGTAAGATGTCAGTTGCAATAAATTTTGCATGGATTATGCCTGGGCAGCCTATTAAAGACAATAAAAAGAATCATGAAAGTAGGGTAAGGTGGGATTTTAAATAAAACACACTATAGCTTTGAATTTCTTCTCATCTTGTGATAATGGAGTGATGGCTCAGACAATGATTTGTGTTTCACGAGTCAGTCAACAGCGTTTTAAGCTCATCGCTCCACAGTAGCTGAATTATGCCTGATTGGGACACTCGGGGTAAAACAAAAAATCAACTTTCCAAAGTGATGCTTGAAATAATTCAGAACAGTGAGGAGAATACATTCACTCTCTCCGTGGTTGCACGTTTTATCTGATGAGAGTTGAAATATTCAGGGAAGCTGCAGTAGGAAACTGTTTTGTGTTTCTCTTTGGGAAGGAACAAGTGAAAATGCTGAAAAGTTTTTCTGCCAACAGACAAAGTGGATTGTTAGGATATGGAGCAGAGTCCTGGGCAGTTAATACTGCCTGTGAAGGAATGGTGGCAACTTGACACAGCAAGAACTAATAAAATGAATTGACTCCATTAAAATGTTGACAGAGATTTAGGGTGTTAAAAAAAAAGTCCATCTAGCAGAAATTGAAAGATCCCTCTAACAAACTTTCCACCAAACACAGGACGTCATATCAACGCTGTTTTTTGGGCTAAATCTGGTCGGTCCATAACCATATTTAACCGACACCATCTGGACATGCAGCCTGGTTCCAGTTCAGTTTCTCCAGTTGTTTCTTGACCTGGTTGCAGAGTGACAGAGTGGAGGTGGGACAGAAAAGCTGTGGGGTCATGGAGGGTGTGTGGTGGGTTGGCAGCAGGGGGGGAACTGAACCTATTGAAGAACATGTTCAGTTTGTTAGCTCTGTCCAGACCTCCATCCGTTTGATCCCCCTTTAACTTAAAGCCAGATATCTTCTTCATTCCCAAACACACATCCCTCACATTGTTATGCTGGAGCTGCTCTCCAACTACTTCCTGTAGTCAATGCGCGTTCATGAAACTACGGAAGCCTCGGCATTCACAGCCTACTCTGCCGATAATACAAGCGTAGAAGAAGAAATTTGCTGATTACATTGTGCTAAGAGCGCCAGAGCTGCAGACAAACCGGGACAAACACAAGAGGGGTTGGATATTGATTTAAAACAAAGTAAGAAAGAAAAAGAGAACGTGCAATCTCGTCTGCCATGCCTTCCGTAGTTTCATGAACGGGCATTGGCGTGCTCGCAGGAGATGCGATGTAGAACTGTTTCGGCTTTAAAAATATACTAAATGGCATAGTTTTGAGTAAATTCTGGACGCTACCCACTCAGAAAACTTGGATTCCATTGGACGAGCAGTATGGAGGAATATTGACAAGTTTTTGTGGACTTTTATGGACCTTTTTGGCTCGGGGACAATCGAACTCCATTATATGAAAGTAGGGGGAAAATGAGAAGTTGTCCTGATCGCCGGCTGCATTTGAGATATTAAAAAAGTGCTCCAGAGTCTTGCTCACCACGAGTGTAAGTGGAAAATAAAGTTACATCATTCTGTGGGTGTACTATTCCTTTAAGAGTTCAGGGGAGTTGGACTCTTGTTTGGATATGCCCAGCTCTGGGTCTTTAATGGGTTTCTGGCAGATTTGTAGATGTAGTTGCCCTGGCCTCAGGACAGTTAATTTGGGGTTGTCAGAGATTGTCTTTCTATGAGAGGAGTTAGTCCTGGGGATGTTTGTTTAAAACCCAACAGCGGCATGTTTCCATCAATAAGCTTTCCAAAGCATATTTGCTTAGGTGTGTGTCTATCCTTCGCTGAGACCTTTGACCTGGAGTACCTGTAACTTAGATGTCATAGATATCGTCCAGGATTTTTTTTTTCACAATTTTCATTTTGCTTCTTTCCTTTTCGTATTTGGGTAATTTCTTGTCATTTGTTGATTGTTCTGTATTGATTTGCTGTCATGCATACTGCAGAAATATGTCACACTTATGTGTAGGGATGGGAATTGAGAACAGGTTCTCTGTCGTTCAGTTCCATGGAATCATTCATCTGTCTGCCAAACGATTCCTCTTATCGGTTCCATAAACGTCGGAAGCACCCTCTCAGAGCAAATTTGCACGATGACGTCATGTACGCGTCTCCAACATGGCGTCGCAGCAAATGTGATCAAAAGTTTGGTTGTATTTCATGAAAAAATAATATATAAGCGTGAGTTGCACGTATGGAATGTTGATCACATCAGAGGGAGGAAATACCTCCAACATTTGGCCACACAGCAGTTAGTTTGTTGGAATATAAAGCCTTTTGTATGTTGCTAAGCAACCGTGGTGGTGCTTGGTGGGGAGCCTCAGCACGTCTTTCATCTGAAACGTTGCAGGTAACGTAAAACTCCCGTTGACTGTAATAATGCTAGAGATTATTCATAAAGTATTGTGCTATGTCATATTAACCTTTAGTCTTTAGTTTGTTTTGAACATGTTGAAAAGGAAAGCAGCATCTGCTGTAAGTGTGGAGTGTGTACTGCTGTGTACTGCTCTGTAAATTATAACAAAATATCTGACAAATGTAACGAAACACACACTCACACAAATACATACCTATTAACACCTATTAACACATATAGTAATAATTTAAATTCAACATGTTCAAAAGGGGTAAAAAGAAGTCTAACTTATTTAATCCGTTCCCTTTAAGTCCTAAAAGATGTTGTATCCTTCATCAAAATGTAAACATGCCATTTTTTCTGCACAAAAATTTTAACTGTACAAAAGTTGATCACTGCAGTATTTCATGAGTTATTTTTTTAACGGAAGTCAACTTTAAGTTGAAGTCGAAGGCAAAAGGTTGATGCATATTTTAAATGAAAGAGGGACTGCAACCAAAGCTATTCATACTATATTTCATTATTCAATGAGAATCGATAAGAAAACGAATCAAAGTGATATCGATAATGGAACCGGAATCACTAAATTCTTAACGATTCCCATCCCTACACATGTGACACAAATTGGTGACAGCACGTCATCAGCCTGTGCACTGTATCATGCTCGCATTATATGTCTCGTAAAGCTTCATTAATGTTCCCTTTCCATATGTACTGTATATGGGTAAATCTCTGTAGACCAGTGGTGAATCGTGAGCTCCACAGCTAAGCCTTCACTTCAGCCATCATCTCCAAAAAACCCCATTGATAAAACTCCCAGCAACAAGACACCTATTCAACATTACCACCAGAAAACTGAATATCTTTTAGGTTACATAGATGATCCAATAAACGGCTCTGCAAAACCAAAATCTGTAAATATAAAACAAGTTCACCCACAAAAACATATCTGAGAATATTATCTAGTGTAGCTGACGCTGCTGACAGCATCATCACCATGTACAGCGCTCTGAAACCATAACAGCAAATTAAAATCTTAATTTACGTTTACACATTCCAGAACACCTTCTGAATTCTCTACACAAGTAAGGGACGGAAAGAGGGAGAATAAAAACCTTGAAAAAATCTAAGCCTTAAGGGATCAGCTTGCACATTTAACAAGAGGCAGTTTGCGCTGGTAATTTTACCAATAACCTCCAGTCCACAATAAAGACTTCAGGGCCGAGAAAGAGTGCTCAACAGAGCAGGTGGACCACGGGGATTCATTTTTTCTTTCCACTCTAATTCTGGAGTTGGTTGTCCGTTTTATATTATTTGATGCTTTTTAGCAAAAGCCACCTTGAAAAGAATGTTTTTAGCAGCTAGCCACAACGTCGCTCTCGTTCAACTCATTCAACTGTCATGCTAGCTCTTGCCGCTCTGCTCAGATGAAGGTGATGTTAGGACTTCAGGAAGGCCTAGAGCTGGAGTTTTTTTTTGTCCCCCCACACAAAATCAAACCGTAATTGGTCAATTTGCCCATCACGCTCCAAGCTAGAATACATATGTTTGCCTGCACCAGGGATTAATGAAGGCCTGACTGTGTCTTAATAAAGATGGGCGATTTTGATTGGATAACATCCTGACAGTTTGTTCAACCTTATAACGCAGACGAAAGAACATGTATTATACGTATTGATTATCAAATTATTAAATAGATTGAATTATTTATATATATATATATATATATATATATATATATATACAGTATATATATATATATATATATATATATGTATGTATATACTGTATATGTACTTTATAAAGTAAAACTATTTTAAAAGTGAGATTTTGTTCTCTTCTAGATTTTTAAGGCCTCTGTGAAGGCGTAGAAGGCTCTGACGGTTCACCACTGGTGTAGACATTGTCAAATGTTGCTGCGTACTCCTATGCAGCGTCAGCAGTACATCCAGAGGGAAGTGCAGCGTTCACAGTTTGCTTCTAATTTCTGGCGTTAGTTTTAGACTATAACAAATGTGGTGATGGTGGAGGAGATTATATAATGTTCATTCTCAGAAAAAGATATAAAAGAGGCTGCGCAGTTGATGACAATGATCCATGCAGCCAGTAAATACTTCACATTTTGTCCTTCTTTGTTCCTTTTGCTGGTCCCACATAATCTATACTTCACCACGTTACCACTGTGGTTTCTGGTGTTTTTACCACTCTTCCTTTTGATTGTGTCACTTCTGTGTTTCTCTGATCAGTTCTCTCTGGTTTAGTGGCAGCCCTTCTGGTTCACTTTGTTTCTGATAAACCAGCCTGAATTTGAAATCAGCCTCCAACCGAGGTTGGCCAGACTGACTGCCGTGTATCTCGTACAGTGTTAGTCAGGCTGGCTTGCCAGGCTAGCATCCACAAGCTCTCTGAACAAGGACATCAAGGGACAGCCTGCTCAAAGTCTGTAGATCTCATAATAGTAGCTTTGGCTCCTCTCTGGAATAAGTCATTGAAAAACATTGCGCATATACTGTAGAGTTATGGATGAATTCATGTTAGACCACTATTATCCGTTTAAAGGTTTATGATTTTTGACAGGGCCTCATTTTCGAGTGAGCCAAGATGCTACTTGTCACTGGAGACAGTCTCACATATTTCATCCCTTTATTCCATTTCCAGGAGGTTGCCGATGCTAATGCTAGTGTAAGTCAATAGGAATCTGCTAGTCTGTGATTAAAACAATCTTGACCACTCCACAGAACATCCGAGGCAAATCATTTATAACTTAAGACTATCTGTAAATGCCATGTTAACAGAATAATGTTACAAATAAAACTAACCTTGCATTTTGATTGTTGCTGCTGAGACACTTCACAAAGTTTTACTTCCCGTATTTGGCAGTGGAGTGATGTCATCTGCTGCTACGTGCATGAAGGAATTTGATTACACACATATAAAGTCTAAACTATGGTCACGTCTGAAAGGCATGAGGATATGTTGGATTTTGAAGACAATTTTGAACTATTTTCATCAAACTAACCGCTACCATCTCTCTATGAACTGGAATACACTGACAAAGGTAGTAACACTACCACCCGGACGCAAAGTATATCATTCCGCAGCTGGTAAGAAACTAGCTCCTCAATACGTAATGCAAAATTTGTCATACAAGGCTAGTTTTACAAGTTTAACACGGCATTTACACAGATAGTCTTGCTGATTTGCCTTGGATGTTCTGTGGAGTGGATAAGATTGGTTTTAATGACAGGCTAGCAGATTCCTGTTGACTCACACTAGCATTAGCATCGGCGACCTCCTGGAACTAGAATAATGGGACGAAATATGTTGAAACTGTCTTCAGTGATAGGACCCTGGCTTACTTAGAAATGTAGCCCTTTGTCAAAAATCCTGAACATCCCATTTAATGCTGAAGGACATGTATGATAAAAGATTTACATAAACAAGGATAATCATACTCTATAATGTGCATATGTTAAGAAAGAAATGTATAATGTATGGTGATGTGAAATGAAGAATATATAATGGTTGGAGAATATAGAACATTATAGACTTGTTTAAATTTATACAAATGTTAATATTCAAATTACCAACAAAAATGGTAATTTATGGTGAGAATTTCCAATACCATCCATCCATCCATCCATCCATCCAATGATGCATCCAACCATCCATCCATCCTTCCATCCATCCAATGATGTATCCATTGATCCCTCCATCCATCCATCTTTCCATCCATCCAATAATGCATGCATCCATCCATCCATCCATCCAATGATCCATCCATCAAGTGATGCATCCAATAATGCATCCATCCATCAAATGATGCATCCATTGATCCATCCACCCATCCATCCATCAATCCATCCATCCAATGATGCATCCATCCATCCATCCAATGATCCATCCATCAAGTGATGCATCCAATAATGCATCCATCCATCCAATGATGCATCCATCCATCCATCCATCCATCCATCCATCCATCGAAGGTTATCGTTTTCTCAATATAAGCTCCTAAGTACATATGCAGTACAACCTATCTTCACATTGCAGAACTATACATGTGTTTTGTTGTGAAAATGTTGTCGGAGGAATTTCAAAATTAAGTTATTTTCATGATAAAAATAGTTTTTAGACTGATTTTGTAACGATTTGTGATCGATAAATTGATCTATGTTAATGTATCAATATACAGCGGTTGTATGTATGTATACATGTATACATATGTAAACAAAAGCAGATATGTATCATCATAGATCAATGTAGAAGGGTTGGTGGTGGTACTACGAGTAATAATAACAGACTGCATGTTGTAAAATACACATAATATATTTCTAAAACTATGTTATTCATATATATATGTATATATATATATATATATATATATATATATATATATATATATATATAGATAGATAGATAGATAGATAGATAGATAGATAGATATGTCTATATCTATCAATATATATATATATATATATATATAGATAGATAGATAGATAGATAGATAGATAGATATGTCTATATCTATCAATATATATATATATATATATATGAATAACAGTTTTAGAAATATATTGTGTATTTTACAACATACATATGTATACATATGTATATATTTGCGTGTGTGTAAAAAAAACAATAATGACAGTATGATGTATTAAAATAAACTAAAATAAACAATAATGATGATAGTAATCAAAGAAAGAGAAGGGAAAAAAACTTCAAAATAAAGTTTAAAAGAATGAGACTTTGTGTTTTTTTTCCCTTTTTCTTCTCTACTCTTTCTTTTAGTTCGGTTCTCTACTAGAGTTGGAAGATGGCCGACCATGGTCTAATCTGGCTTCATCTCTGCTGTCACAGAGCATCCTGATGAGTTGGGAGTAGTTCCTCACCTTGAAGCCACTTGAATAACAGTGCTGCTTTGATAATGAACTGTGCAGAAAATGGACCTGGTGTTGATGACTCCATTACTCCCCCACTCACCTCCTCCCACCTCCTACACACACATACACAAAGGCAGCAATATGCAGACAAGAGCTGGGTGGCATTCATCTTTAGTAAGCTTCTGAGTTGTGTTTTCTTGGTCAAGCTAACTGTATCCAGGCACACATTCAGACACTGAGCTGTTTAAATCATATAATTGTTCATACAGAGTGATATCTGTAGCAGAAAACTGCATGCAAGTTGCAGCTGAATACTTTGGGGAACAGATTCCGTCAGTGATTTTTGTCTTTAGAAGGAGAGATAAAACTAAAAAAAAAAAAAATTGAAAGAATTCTCCAGAATTTGGTGTGACATTCGTATCTATACTCACCTCCTTTTCTAGACTTTTTTTTTTCTGCCATCAGGTTGCAGAGAGAGTGATCTCTGCAGGCTGCTGGTCATCCTGCCCTAAATAATGATTTTCACCTTTGACTCTGGCTGTAACAAGAACTCATTATAACACTAATGATCTACACGCCATCGTCTGTTTGTGTCATGCAGGTGCAGGGTAGTGTCACAGGATACTGGCTCACTAACAAATGCTGATATGGGTAGCAAGCATCCATAATGGGCTACAACAAGATTGGGTCAGTTGCATGAGGTTCAGTTTGCTATCACTTATGGTAAAGAGGTGGCAGAGCATGGGGACCTCTTTTATGCTTTACCATGACCTTGCTTCAGTTCAGCAGGAAGAGGTAGAGGTTTGATGCTACATATGTTTAAGGTCAAGTTAACTGGGAACATGTCAGTAACATGACTGGGTATAAAAGGAGCATTTCAAAGAGGCAGGGTCTCTCAGATGGAAAGATGGTCAGAGGTTCTCCAATCTGAGACAAACTGGGTGTCAGAAGTTGTAAAAAAAAACAGAAAAACTTTCCTCATTCTCTGATTGATGAAAATGGGGAATTATTTCTGGAAAGCTTTAAGGCAGTGTCACATGGAGCTTCCGCATCGGTGAAGCTCCATCAATGCTGGAGCAACATCTGCTCCCATCAAGACAACGTCTCTTTTAGGGTAGGCCTTGCAGGTTTCACAAGACCTGGACCACATAGCGGATCCATCACAGCAGCATGCTGGAAACAGGATAAGAGTCCTGCTGCTGAACTGGTCTTCCTGCAGTCCAGAATCCGGTTGCTGAACTGGTCTGCCTGCAGTCCAGAGTCCAGATGCTGAACTGGTCTTCCTGCAGTCCAGAATCCGGTTGCTGAACTGGTCTGCCTGCAGTCCAGAGTCCAGCGGCTGAACTGGATGCAAGTGGACACTTGTACCCGTGTATCAATAGTCTCAGAAGTTGTTTACAAAGACTTCAACACCTTTCTCTGCAACCAACCAAGCAGAAATTAAGAACCTACACTGGTCAGCCTGTCCCAGTGTTAGGAATGGTAAATGGGAAGGTGGAGCACAACAATGAGACAAAGATGCTACTGTACCACTGTATGTTGTTACAGGCAAACACTCAGCCTTGTTGGGACATGGTTGGTTAAAAGAACTGAGGCTGAACTGGCAAGAAGTGTTTCTGCTTAAAATGAGAGACACTGACTCACTGCAGGAAATTTTCAATAAACACTTGAAACTTTTTGATAGAGATCTTGGCAGTATGAAGGACATCACAGCAAAACTGGTGCACTTTATGGTTTCACCACCAAAAAGAGATGGCACACCAAGGATCTGTGGTGACCCACGATTTTTCGATTATGGCGATTATTGTGGCCATAATAATCACGATTACTGCGATTTTTAATGCTTTTTTGAATCTAATTTTTTTTTTCTTCATTTGAAGCTACATTTGTAAATAAATTAGATTATTAATTTAAGGCCACACGGTACTTCCGCTGAAGTTTTCCACTGCTGTTCCAACAACCAAGAAATGTGCACATCTTTCCAGATTTCCTCGATATTATTAGGAAAATAGCCTGAATTTCATCTGTTCTTTACACATGTACAGAAATGTCACCCCAAGGCAACGGCGGTCCACTGACGCTGTTTGCCCAGATTAGTCTATAAAAGCTTGTAGTTGAAGTGACTATGTACACGACATTGTACAGTATATTAAAAACAAAGTTAGGAAAATAACAATGGTGGCTTTGCTTTTCAATTACGTTCAACTGACACAGACCCTCTAAGTACAGAACACTTAACGACACAATGACGAGATAACAGAGACCTAACTCGCACAAACAAAAAGCCAACAAATATTTAACTTCTCTTTAGCATCGTTGTAGATTTTTGGGACCTCCTTCGTTGCAAAATAGGTGCAATGCGGGCATTTGTAACGTGGCTCCGCGGCTCGCAGTATTTTACGGAAAACCTTGTTGTTCACCACTGAATAAGGCTGCAAATCCGTGCCAATGAATCAGCCTATTGCATGCGTGATCCGACGGGCTTTCTCCGAATTCCTGGGAAGTTTAGTGATCTTATCAAAGATGGTCCTCTGTTGTGCTGGGGCCGGCGGCGGTGCATTCTCCGTCTCGGGATGGAATCGCTTGAGGTGCTGTAGCATGTTTGTTGTATTACGCTGGTACTTAATTTTAATGTCTTGTCCAGAGTTTTGTTAGAGTTTTCCTAAAACCAAAACAACTTCCAAACGTGTGAGCCATACCCAGGTGACAAAACTATTGCAGGCTCTTTAGCTGGAGCACTGAGCAGGGGTAGCCATTCTTGTTGTGTGTCACTCATTAAACTGTCTGGGCGGCGGGGAGTGCGTCATGGTTCCTTCTACTTTTTTTATGTTTTCGTTTTCCGTGGAAAAGCATCATGGCATATTAATTGATGCCAAATCATCACATGACCTATCGTGATGCATCGCCCGATCGATGAATTGCAAACAACACTACCCATTACCACTCATTGATGACCTATTTGCAGACCTGGCTGGAGGAAAAAAAAAATCAGTAATGTGGATCCAAATTCACAAGAACTGTTAACGATCGTGACGCACAAAGGACTGTACCGATACAAGATGCTTCCCTTTGGGATTACATTCCCCCCTGCACTCTTCCAAAGAGCAATGGATCAGATCTTAAGTGAATCACCAGGGGTCTGTTGCACGAAGCAGGTTTAATGAAAACCCTGAGTTGTTTTACCCCGAAATTCGGGAAACTCTGAGTTTTTCGTAACACAAAAGGTAGGTAACTCAACCCAAGGAAAGAGGACTAACTCTAGCCTGTTGCACGAAGAGGGGTAACTTAAACACTCGGTCAGTTACCATGGTAACAGACTCTCTGAAACTAACCTGGTCGGGAGCAGGTTAGTGTGGAGAAACCTTGAGTTTCTCACTGTCTCCACCCACTTTTAGTCACACTCGCCGTTTCCTTTCCTCATTCATTCATTAAGTCAGCGGTGAGTTTTGGCTGCTGCCGTCTTAAATAAAACATGTTAAAAAATAAATCAGTGTCGGTAGGTTACATCCTTATCTTTTGATGAGGATTTTATGGATTAAGATGCTGCATGAAGGGTTAAATATTCAGAGATCATTATCAGACCACGGATAGAAGTTTAATTTCCCGACAGTTGTCATTTCTGACGTTACAGTTACACATCACGGTCAGTTATCTACATACACGAGCTGATCCGTCCGTATATTTATAATATCACCAGCCATACGTGATAGTTGGAGGTCCTGTCTCTCCGTTTACAAGAGATGTGTTAACATGATCATTTGACTAACCAGCTGTCTCTGGTTCTGGCTAAATGGATAAAGTGTTCGTTTGCCACGCAGACAAATGCGGTTCAATTCTTGCTGTGGCTTTTTTTATGTTGCCATACGCTTTTCTCTCGAAGCATATTGTCTATTACCCTGCATTTTTTCGCAAATAGATTTTTATTTCTTTCATTGTAGACGCAGGGCATTTGAGAAATGCGACGGTTAGATTTAATCTTAATGCTGCCGACAAGAGCGCTTCTCCCTGAGGGATTTCACTCAAGTTAAATAAACAAAAAGACTGTGGTAAAAGTACAAAGCTGGATTCGAACACCCCCCCCCCCCCAAGTGGCAGGCAAGCGCGCAGACCATTAGACCAACCAGAAATTCATATTCAACCACCTGGAACCATAGTGAAATTATACGAGACTGTTGCGTTACCATTAAACAGTTCTACTCGATAACATCGTTGTGATTGTAAAGGACAGCATTTGAACTTAAATCTTCTCCCATGCCACACTTTCTTTCTTTTTTTTTTTCTTTTTTTGCTTGCAGCAGCGGCAGCAGTTTAAACTCGCCATATGAGGCTTTAAAAGTTATATCTCCATTCAATGGCGAGCGCAGCCCCGCCCTCGCGTCTACGTTACCATGGTGACTCGTCGAATCGGTGCTCAATTGATGTTGGCTTTTTATCTTGGTAGTGCCGGGTTAAAACCCCGGGTCGAACTACTCTGAGTTGATTAAACCAACTCAAATCAGCTGTTATGGGACTGAAAACTCAGAGTTTCCAATCTCCGAGTAGATCAACTCAGAGTTCAGAGTTACTCTCGGAGTTTGTTGAACCTGCTTCGTGCAACAGACCCCAGGAGTCCAGTGTTACTTGGACAGCCTTACTCATCACAGGACCAGATGAGAAATCGCGCTTACGGAATGTGGATGCAACATTACAGAGGCTGGAGGAGTATGGTTTGAAAGTCCGAAAAGACAAATGTGAATTTTTCAAACCTTCTGTGGAATATTTGGGGCATGAGATCAACAGCAGCAGACTCCACAAGGCACCCTCAAAAGTGAAGGTTATAGTGGAAGCTCCCTCTCTGATGACCATGAGTCAGCTGAGATAGTTCCTGGGCTTACTGACTTACTATGCTAGGTTTGTGCCTAACCTTGCTAACAAGCTAAAACCGCTTCATGCGTTGGTGAACAATTCTCAGCCATGGAAATAGACGGATAAATGCGAATCAGCATTCAAAGAAGTGAAAATGTCTCTCCACATCCGTCGCCCTGA